>JAVJIF010014884.1:0-101516 GCA_038442645.1 Agave tequilana
ATGCCTTATATTTCAATATATACATAACTTTTTTTTTTAAGAAGTTCGAAGTATTACCACTTCGTTGCCCTTTAAGCACTTCTTTTTTTTAATATGCATAACTCATCTCGTTTTCTTTTGTGTAAGTATCAAGGCTTCTTGAGTCCTTAATATCTAACTAATTAATTATTAGATGTGTTAATATATTATATATTTTTTCAAGCTTACCTAATTACCTTTCGCATAAATACAAGGCTTTCTTAGGTTAAAGCACCTAGCTAATCAATAATTAGGTTTATTTATTATATATACACACACAACACACACATATATATATATATATATGTATATACATATATACACACACACACACATATATATATATTTAAGACACAAGAGTCACTATTTTGAATCCCAAGTGTAAGTGTATAAAGTATGCATAATCAAGGTAAAAATCAGGACTAAATTACTTTTAGTTTTTCCTCCTAATCCTAAAAATCAAACAAATAATCTTATTTTGATCAAGTATTAAGAAATCCTAATTATGATTTTCCTATTTCTTAAAATAACTTAATTACTTTCAAAAATAAATAAAAAAATTGTTTTCTTTTTCAAAAAGTTTTTTTTGAAAGAAAAAATAAAATTTGTTAGTAAACCTACCTATGTTAGCATGTTAGTAAACCTCTCCCCCCACACTTATCTCATGCATTGTCCTCAATGTATGAATGTATGTATGCAAGAAATAAAGTGTAGAAAGAGGTAATGTTATGTTACCGATACACTGGGTCTAGTAGACCTATGGTTGTTTCTTCCTCTGGGGCTGATTCCAAAAACGGCTTTTAAACGTTGACCATTTACCTTAAATTATTATCATTTTTTGTGTCACATATCTCTATTGCTTCATGATCGTACACATATTTTGCATTCTTTTCATTATACTCATACATTTATCATGTAATAAATCTACTAATTTTCTTACCTTAAATGTCTATTTTGCAGAAGATAATCATGAAGAAAAAGAGAATTAAACCAAATAAATACCAGTTAAAATCAGATTTAACTGGATATATTTGGTTAGCTGAGGATGATCTCAGATCTAGTTAGAACAAATCAAGAATTTGGGCAAATGTTCAGTTGAAGATCAGAGCAAATTAGAAAGATAACACTACATGGAAAACGGTAAATTTGAATTTTTATAAATTCATTTTGGTTACCTAAAGATCAACTGAGGATAACGTCAAATATAGAGTCAAAATTCAAAATTTAAAGGGATAAATGGATAGAGAGAAGATAAACAGATGAGATGAAGCAATTTTGACTCGGATTCTGACTGAATATATTTTAGTATTTGAATCATAACTTTTGCTACCGAAACTCAAATCTGATGATTCCAGATAATCCAGAAAGAAGACTTAAAGGGCTACAACTCTTAAGTTGATCACTATTTCTAATTCTGTCATTTGATAAGTTATATGCAGCAATCAACACGCGAACAAGCTGCAGATCAGAACTGAATATCCACATCAAATCAAGTATGGAGATAAGGGAAAGATTCAAATTTAGAAATAGCCAGCTTCTCCTATCTTCATACTCCTCTATCCTCTACATTTCTCCAGAGGACAACCAAGCAGAGATAGATTTTAGGCCAGTTTTTCATTCTTTTTAGTGTAGGTTTTTTATTTTCTTTTATGTAATTTTTTATTTCTTTGTAAGAATAGGTTAGACTGAGATTCATGTAAGTAAAAGAGAGAGACTTATGTTGAGAGTGACACCGATGTAACCTTCTCCTTTCTTTCATTGTTTCTACAAGTAATCAAAGGTAACATCTGCATGCTTTCCTTGTTTATATGTTCTACTTTTATTTCTACTTTTCCTCTTTTGGTTTTGATGAATGTCCAAGTGAACCTAGAAGTATCAATATAGTCATGTTTGTGTGAGTTCCATCGATATTTTCATGATGATGTTCCCCTCCTCAAGATTCTGTATCATTTCATTCTTCTTCGTCTTGATAATGTAATGCGAATGGGGACTAAGCTCGATCTTATGGGTTATGCGTTGATCGCCTCTGAAGCAAGCAAAAACATGCAAGGGTTCCAGGTAAGTCATCAACCAGAGGAGGTAAGTATTTCTTTTAGCTTTTCTTTTTTCTTTTAATTCTTTAGTTTAGATCACCAACACCATCAGCACCCAACTCTTTTATCACTCTTTTCAATTTCTTTATAAATATCCATTTTCTATTTTCTCCACCTTCTCAATCTACCACTTTCTTTTTAACTTAATTTTAACTTATTTTTCTTTTTTTTTAAAGAACTAAAAGAAGATGTTTACCATTCTTTGTAGCATAAAAGAGAACTTACTAAAAAGCTTCCATCGCTAGTCTCTCCTTGTGGATCACGACCCGCATAGCCATTTGCTATAGCGTGTAGAATTGAGTACTTGCACATTCTATTCTTAAGTTCTAAAATTCTATATTTTTGTGTGTAAGTTTTATCTCAATCAAATTTTGGCATCGTTGCCGGGAGGGACAATAAGTAATTCTTTGTTTAAGTTTACATTTCAGGTTAACTCTCTTCTTTATTCTTGGTGTACAGGTTAACAATAAGAAAATTTTGCTACAGTGGACAATAAGTGGCCCTGGACTCTGCTCAAGAATGCAGAGCTCAGAATCTCTCAGATTTGCTAGAATTCCAGTGGCAAACTGAGTGAACTACTAACCTGTATTTCTGCAGGTTGGTTAAATTGCAAAGCTGAATTTCTATAGTTTTTATTTCCTTGTTGTCTCACTATACATACTTTCTAATCTCAACAGTAAAATGATGTTTGTTAATGCTAAAAACGGTATAGACTTTGCATTTAGGCACATGTCTAATTCATTTACATTTTACATTACTGTTGAAGAGTGCTGGAGCAAAAGGTATGTATGCATAGCATATAGTTTAGGAAATATTCTTGGGTGATATTTGTTCGGAAGTGGGAGTTTACTAGTATTCAGAGAGAGAGGGTTTAGAGTAAACCTTCGATACTCGTATGTTGATGTTCAAAAACTCCAAATGTATTCGCGGATTTACTTTACTCCTTCCGAATCACCGTCGTAGCATAAACTATTACGGGTCGATTCCATAGGGAGAGTTTACGATAGAAGCATTCACGGTTTTGGAATTGAGTTTGTTTAAGAAAGAAAACGAAAGTTCTTCTATGTTTTTAAGAAAAAACAAAATGACATAGAAAGTAGATGAAAAATTATTTGTTGGTTTTGTTGAAGAAAAAGGAAAAAGATGGAAAGGAAAGTGAAATGAACTTGGATGTAGCTTGAAAAGAGAACTTTTAAGAAAAGAAACTTTGAAAGACTATAGGGAGAGAAACCATGACTAGCTAACTCTCTAATTTACTAACTTACTAATCTCATAGGGTGATGCATGCCTCATGTTGATTCATCGGCAAAGATTTGTCTTACTTGTTTGGTCTAAGTATTGTCCCATGTAGAGGATGAGTTATCTTCTTGGCTTGACTTGTAGCCTCATTGATTCATTGGCTCCCGAGATAGATTTTCAGTGATGGAATCAAGGATAGTCACTCAAGGATATGTTAAGAAAGAAAATACAAGATTCATTAGTCCATCAAAGCCATACTCGAGCTAGCATTGAAGCAAGAAAGTTGTACTACTAATCAATAGCATAGTTAAGTGCTCCATCTTCATGTTCCATCAAGGCACTTGTTCTAAAGACAAGGCTCTAAATGAGGCTCACATGAATCATATGGAATGGGAACAAGCATTTGCTAAGAATCAAAGTAACTCATCTTCATTGGGGATAATAGAGACTTGAAATTTACAAGACTACAATAAAGCATCCAATGAATCACATGAATTAGCAATCATCCAAGAGTTAGTAGTTAGTAAAGTTAGAGGTTATCTAGTCATGTTAGAAAGTTAGCTAGACATGGAAGTGAAAAGCAAACAACAATTCATTGTAGAAGAAGATGCAATATAGTAGTAAAAGCTTGAAGAAAATAAAGCACTAGAATGAGAAAAGATGAGAAGAAAGAAGGATCAATTCTTGCATTGAGTTGTCACCTCTCTAATTACAAGATCTCTCACTCTCTCTCTCTTTGTTGAATTCTAGAAGGAGAAAGAAAATTACAAGAGCAACTAAAGAAAACTAGAGAAAATCCCAACAATTCTCTCAAAAATGCAAAGCTTTTCTCTCCTCCCCTGATTACAGAGGCCCTAGGGGTCTATTTATAGGCTCCAGGGGTTGAGGCCCTCAAATCACAGCCGTGGGATTAATCGCTGGCTCAACGGCCAGATGATTGCCGCGGATCCGCGGCCAGAGCCACGTTTCCGTGGCAGAATCTTGGCCGTTGCGCCAATGATTTCTTCTGACATTCTGTTATCCTCCGTATGCCTTGCTGGACTTCTAGAAAGTAGGGAATATCCGTGGACGAATCCAGACCTAGGATTCTCCTTTGGGCTTCTTCTTTTGGCCTCTTTAATTAATCCCTTAATTCCTTAAAAATTGATTATTGATGGGCCTTCATCACCATTAAAGTTGGACCTGAAAAAAGAGAGAAAAAAGCAATAAAAATCTCATTTTTTCTCTATATAAAGCATGATATGGTAGTGAAAAATAATATAATAATGAACTCCAATCACACCCCCATACCTAGCTTTTACTCGTCCTTGTGCAAAAAGAAAGAGAAAAAATCCTAACTAAATTATTAAACCACTTTCGTAGGTAACACGATTGCACTGAGCTCGTGCAACAAGCCGTTAAACCTCTAGGTTACCCTAGAGGAGGAGTGTTGTCTTCTATGGGTTTTCAGCGGATTGCACCCACAAAATCCAAGAAAGAAAAAATGTTAGTGAAAAAATTATGATCCATATTTTTCAAGAATTTCCTTGATCTATCGGTTTCGGGTTACCCTAAACTCGTCTTTCTTTTTATAAGTTTCTATTTAGAGTTTTGTCTTCAACTTAGGTTAAGTTTTTAAGGAATAGAGAGAAAACCGGATTTTACATCAAGCCTAGCATATATACATCTATGTATATGAGGAATTTTCTTAGACTAGAGTTCATTTATTTACTTATATATACATTATTATTATTTATTTACATCTCCTTAACTTCCTTAGGCTTTCTAATTTACCCATATAGCGAGCCTCTTACCGATGACTCCCAAACCAGTCGGTCTTAGGGCACCAGATGAAAATACATCCCTAAGGTTCAAGGACTCGAGTAAACTAGGCCACGAATGCTAAGGACTTAACCACCTTTAGGCGTGACTGGCCATGCTTCTTAAGGCACAACTAACCAGCTTAATTAGGGGTTAAGTTATTATTTTATTTATTTATTTTTTTTATTTTTATTTTTATTTTTATTTAATATATATATGTGTGTGTGTAAATAGAATCACTAAGTCTTTGATTAATCCCTCAATATGTTTAATGTATATAATGCTAAAGAGAGAATTAAAATCTAGCTATCTTTCTTATCCTTTTTTCTTAACCTAAAAATCCAACAAACTCCTCTTTTCAACTTATATTAAAAAATCTTAGTTTAGAATATCCTTAATTCCTAAGATCAAGTTTGATTCTTTAAAAATGGATCAAAATTTTCTCTTCTTCTTTTTTTTTTAAGATTATCCTAAAAAGAAAATGAAAAATCTAAAAAGAAAATGAAAAATCCTAAAAAAAAATGAAAAATCCTAAAAAGAAAATAAAAATCCTAAAAAGAAAATGAAAAATCCTAAGTTTGTATCTACCTCCCATACCTATCTCGTGCATTGTCCCCAATGTATGCAAGATAATGTATGCATGAAATAGGTAAAGAAACGGTGTCACCCTCTTCGTCGTTTTGGACCAGTAGTGGTGCTAGGTCCAGCTGACTGTGAACGCTTAAGACCTTCCTCAATTCGGTCTAAACGAGACGTCTGCTCCTCAACTTGTTTACGCAATCGAATTTATCCCCAGAATATTTTCTTCATGCCTCACCAAATGGTGGAATGAAGGTACGTGAATCTGCAGGGGGTCCTGTTGCCAAAAAGCAGGCTCATCCTCTTCCTCTAAACTTTCTTCTGAAGAGGACTCTACTGGTGCATCTTCGGACTGGACACTAGGGGTCCAGACCGCATGAAGACAGCTATTATAGGCACCAGTGGTCCTCTCGTGTGCTATGAATACCCTCTCGTATGCGTCAAAAACATCATCTGGTAGGAAAGTCCTACATAGACGAGTTATCAGAATTGGGTGGGAATACTTAGCACCACGTGTGCGTGAGGAATTGGCAATTATACAATGGAAGATTATTTTATTAATGCAGATCGTGTGCTGCCGAGTCATGAGGTCATGTATGATTTACAGCACAGGCCTGTTGAAGGAGGTTGTGTGTTCCAGTCCTAAAATATTGCGTTGAATCCATCAACCAACGCAATGTACATTTCGAAAAGTGGTACTGGCTTTGAGCCCCCTATCCTGCTCTGTACAGCGAGCCCCCATGATGGACATGTAATCGATGAGAGGAAGGGGGTCGCTATGATGTGGGTAACATGGGACATGTGTGAGTTCTCTAGTAGAGGAAGCGTGATAAAGATGTCACCCGTGGGCATATGAACCGTGAATTGGTAAGTGTCAAAATTCACCAAAGCATGATCTATGGACGTGTAAAATAATATGACTAACTCAGTACAGTAATACGCTTCGCTATTTGAATTGTCATATATTAAAGCATACCAATCCCAAGCACGAATTCGATCTAGAAAAATACCCATACCCATTAACATCACTAATAATTCGTGAAAAATCTTTTTCTGCAAATAGTGATGGTGCCATGATAAAGGATGTAAAGCAACGGAAAGGGTTTAGAGAATAGAACGCAAATCACCCCCGGACTACATGGGGGAAACAAAATTTCAATTGCGAGAGCACTCAGATGTGGAAATTGATGATCAGACTCTGGATCTAAAGAGTGCAGAGGGCCACGACTGCTGCAAAGTTTGGCGGCGCTCCAGAGAAGCACAGAAGGCCGCGGACGCGCGACTTCTACCGAGAAAACGCGGCAGAGTTGAGGAAGCAGAGGGGGAGAAAAATTTGAGGGGCGGCGCTGGCTTTGGGTGTTTCAGATCTGGGTGGATAGTTAGGGTGAGGGAAGAGATACGGGGTAGAGAATACTTATAGCTAGCTAAGAGAGATGATTCCCTAAATTACCCTAGATGGAATTAGGAATTGACAACCCTAGGGTGATTTAAAGGAATTCATGGAGAGAGGAAAGTTCATGGTGCCATTTAGCACCAAAGTCCACTTGTCTGTAGTTATTATATTTATATATTTTTTCCTTTTATAATTTTTTTAATATTAATTTTTTTATTATTATTATTTACAGGAGGGGTTCCAAAATGATATGCATGAGGTACAGGGAAAATGTACAAATGAAGTGGTCACATGTAGACAGGGTCGCAAAGACCCAGTTCATGAACATCTTGTGACTCAAACTCTGTGGTAAAAAACGACTTAAGGCGTTGACCGTTGACAATGAAAGTATTGCCATTTTTTGGATCAAAAATTTCAATGGCACCATGAGAGAAGACCTTTTGAACGATGTACGGACCTGACCACCTAGTTTTCAATTTACTAGGGAAGAGGTGGAGTCTTGAGTTATACAATAGAATTTTTTGTCCTGAGACAAAAATTTTTCGATGAATTGATTTATCGTGGAAGAGCTTAGTTCTGTGTTTTGCAATCCGAGCGTTGTCATATGCCTCATTTCTCAGCTCTTCTAGTTCGGATATTTGCAATTTTCTCAAAGCACGGCTTTGTCCAAGTCTAAGTTCAGCTGTTTCAATGCCCACATAGCTCGGTGTTCTAACTCCATAGGCAAGTGGCAGAATTTTTCAAATACAACTCGATATGGAGACATACCGAGGATAGTCTTGTAAGCGGTCCTATATGCCCATAGGGCATCAATGAGTTTGATGGATCAATCTTTACGATTCTGTCCAACGGTTTTCTCCAATATGAGTTTAATTTGTCTGTTGGTGACTTCCACTTGCCCGTTGTCTGAGGATGATATGCCGTGGATAATTTGTGAGAAATAGAGTATTTGCGCATTAGGGCTTCAAAAGCCCGATTACAGAAATGACTCCCGTTATCGCTAATTATCACACGGGGGGCTCCGAAGCGTGAAATGATATTTTCCCGTAAGAACTTGATGACAACTTGGTTGTCATTTGTCCTAGTTGGAATTGCTTCAGCCCATTTGGAAACATAGTCTACATCCACCAAAATGTATTAGTTGCCATAGGACAGAGGGAAGGGTCCAATGAAGTCAATGCCCGACAAATCAAAAATTCGACCTCCAAGATAGGTGTAAGGGGCATCATGTCTCTCCGCGTGATTCGACCCATCATTTGACATCTGTCACAGAGCTTGCAGAAAGTATACGCATCTTTAAAGAAAGTGAGTCAGTAGAATCCACTCTGAAGTACTTTCTCAGCAGTTATTCGTGGACCAAAATGTCCACCGCAAGCTAACTTATGACAGAATGTCAAAACACTCTGATGTTCATCCTCAGGAAGACACCTTATTATCTGGTCAGGACAATATTTGAATAAATACGGTTCATCCCAAAAGAAAAACCGCATTTGACTCATAAAGCGGTGTTTGTCCTGACCTGACCAATCAGAAGGTGTTCGCCCGATTGCAAGGTAATTTGCTATATCAGTATACCAGGGCTCTTTACACATTGTAAAAATGTGTTCGTCAGGAAAATTGTCATTTATTGGTATTGTCTCCTTTGGTGCATTGGGGATTCGTGAAAGGTGATCTGCTACCACATTCTCAACGCCCTTTTTATCCTTAATTTTCAAATCAAACTCTTGAAAAAGAGTATCCATCGAATAAGTCTGACCTTTACGTCCTTCTTTTGCATTAAGTATTTAAGAGCGGAGTGATCGGTGAAAATAGTTATCCTGGACCCTAGTAGGTATTGACGAAATTTTTCCAATGCAAACACAACAGCTAAAAATCCTTTTCAGTAGTTGTGTAATTGAGTTGGGCTTCATTCAGCGTCCTACTAGCATAGTAGATCACGTGTTGCCTATTATCAATACGCTGCCCTAGAACAGCGCCGATAGCATAGTCTGAGGCATCACACATGACCTCGAATGGCCTAGTCCAATCTGGCACAAAAATTATCGGCGCTAAGACAAGTCTACACTTAACCTCCTCCCAGGCTTGTAAACATTCTTCATCGAATTTAAAGGGTACATCTTTTCTTAAGAGATTTGTCAAAGGTCTAGCAATTTTGCTAAACCCTTGAATGAATTGTCTATAGAAACCGGCGTGCCCTAGAAATGATCTAATGTCTTTTAAGCATGTTGGCTCAGGGAGCTTTGTTATTACTTCCACTTTAGACTTATCAACCTCAATTCCTTTGTTTGAAACTTCATTCCCTAGAACGATTCCTGCTTGACCATCAGTAACACTTCTCCCAGTTGAGTGTCAAGTTTTTCTCCATGCATTGTTGTAAAACCAGCTTAAAGATGATACAAGCATTATTCAAAGGAATCGCCATAAATCGAGAAATCATCCATGAAAATCTCCAAAAATCTCTCCACCATGTCTGAAAAAAGACTCAGCATGCAACGTTGAGACGTTACGGGAGCATTGCATAGGCCAAAGGGCATTCTTCGGTATGCAAATGTCCCAAAAGGACAGGTGAAGGTGGTTTTGTCTTGATCCTCGGGAGCGATAGGGATTTGATTATATCCTGAATATCCATCCAGGAAACAGTAGTACTCATGTCCCGCTAGTCTCTCGAGCATTTGGTCAATGAACGGAAAGGGAAAGTGGTCTTTACGCGTGGCAGTGTTCAATTTTCGGTAATCAATACAGACTCGAATCTTCGTAGGAAGTCGTGTTTGTACCAATACTTTATTATCATTTTCTACCACGGTAAACCCTGCTTTCTTTGGCACAGCATGGACTGGACTTACTCATGGCTATCGATATGGGATAGATAATCTCATTGTCTAATAGCTTCAAAATCTCAGCTCTAACAGCCTCCTGCATGATTGGGTCAGCCTGCACTGTGGGTCACATTTTGGTTTAGCATCCTCCGTCAAATGAATCTGGTGTTGTACTATGGAAGGACTAATCCCCTTTATGTCAGCCATGGTCCAACCCAATGGCTTCTCGATTTTCTCTTAACACTGTAAGAAGATCCTCTTCTTGTTGTTTCATGAGATGGGATGCAATGATCACGGGAAAAGCTTCTTTCTCATCCAAGTACTAGTACTTGAGATGGTTGGGAAGAACCTTAAGCTCAGAAGAAGGGACAGGATCTATCAATGGTTGCTCTTTGTGCAAGGGAAGGAGAGGGGTGGTATTAGTGGCCCATTCCACAGTCGACTCAACTATCTCATCAAGGTTGAAGTCATCAGACTCCAACTCAAATTCTTCATCAGACTCATATTCAACCTCCATGTCATGTTCACTTGTTAATCCCTCGATTAAATTCACTTTAAATGACTCATTATCTAAATCTCGAGGTTGTTTTCCAAGGTGGAAAACATTCACCTCTTTTATCATATCTCCAAAAGTTAGAAGCATTGAGCCATTCCTATCGTTGATGATTGCGTTTGCAGTGGCTAGGAAAGGTCGTCCTAGAATGACAGGTGTCTGAGCTCTGTGATTATGTACGGGTTGCGTCTCTAAAACAATAAAGTCTATGGGGTAAATGAATTCCCCGACCCGTATTAGAACATCTGTAATCTCCCCCTTGGGAATCTTTACAGATCGATCAGCCAGTTGTATAGTAACTTTGATTGGACGGAGGTCGCCTAACCCAAGTTGCTGATACACAGAGAAGGGAAGAAGATTGATGCTGGCTCCTAAATCAAGTAACTCCCTGTTGGTCGTGGTCTGTCCTATAATACAAGAAATGGTTAGACTCCCTGGGTCCTTATATTTCACAGGAATTGGCCCAGTAAGCAACTCACTTATGTTTGAAGCAAGGAAGACCTTCTTTGGGACATTTGCTTTCCTTTTCTTGGTGCACATTTCTTTTAAAAACTTGGCATATGATGGGACTTGTTGTATGGCAAAAAGAAGGGGTACATTGATCTGGACCTGATTAAACATTTCCCTAATCTTCTCTATATGAGCATTCATCTTTTAGTTTGCTAGCCTATTAGGAAATGGTATAATAGACTTGTATGGTTGCTCATTTGTCTTGTCTTTGTCATTGGATTTGAAGTTGATGGTTGTGAACTTGAAGATGGATTGTCTTGAGTTGGTTGTACCAGAACAGGAGGTGTTGATATTGACACTGATTTGGGTTGATTGAAACCTTATTGTCTATCCGTTTTTTAGATCTCAGAATATGAACAGTATTGCATTGACTTGGGCCCATGTCTTCACTTCATGAAGAGGAAGGGGTTTTTTGGATTGGGCAATGGCTGACTTGGTAGCATTTCTTTTTGTCTTTCATTCAAAGAGTTAGCCAATTGACCTAACCTGTATCTTGTTCATATCCTGATGGTGGTTGTCATAATTGAGGCCTGGGTTTTGGATAAGGTTTCAATCATTTTTTCCAAATCTGACATTCTTTTATCTGGATGATTTTGTGTTTGTTGTTGCTGATATGTGGGCTGGAAGCTTGCTTGAAAATGTGGTGATTCTGATATGATTGGAAATTTGGTGGACTCTGGTATGATTGAAAATTTAGTGGACTCTGGTATGATTGGAAATTTGTGGACTTTGGTGGAAACTGGGTTGATGAGACTGAGCAGGATATTGATGTGAGAATGGTTGCCTTGGTTGCTCATGATCAGACTGACTCCAGGAGAAATTTGGATGGTTTCGCCATCCCGGGTTGTATGTTTTGGAGTATGGATTGTAGTTGGATCTGGTGTATGCTGCATTCATATTTTCAGGGTACATTTGAGACTAGTAGACAGGACACTCTTCAACAGGTGGTTAAGATCATGGCAGTAGGTACAACCCGGGTTGATCACAGGTGGTGGGTTGACATGATTCACAGCAGTAGGTTCCCTAGCTTCGAGCAGTTCTATCCTTTTCATCAATTGTGTTATTTTCGCCTCGGCAGCTATGGAGGATTCAATCGAATGCATACCAGTTTTGGAAGTGGTGGGATTAGGTTTCTCTGGGCATGACTCCCACTGAATGGTTTTTTCGGCTAAAGCTTCAAAGAGGTCCCAACCCTGATTCTCATCTTTTTTAAAAATTCCTCTTGACACATGGTTTCAAGGAGTGTCTTGGTTTGGTAGTCAAGTCCGTCATAGAGAATTTAGCACTGCCGCCACTTCTCTATGCCGTGATGAGGACATAGAGCTAGTAATCTTGAATCGCTCGAAATACTTCCAAAATAGTTCATTAGATTCCTGCTTGAACTGCATTATATTTTTTCTCATGAGGGCTGTCTTATGAATGGGATAGAACTTCTTAAGAAAGACTTTTACATAATCATCCATGAAGAGACGAACTGGCGGGCATTATATACCCATTTCTTAGTTATATCCTTAAGCGCGAAGGGTATGACCTTAATCTAACAGCGTCCTCCGTCAATTAGGAAATTTTCATCATCACACATACTTCTTCAAACTCACGAATGAAGAAATTGCATCCTCGGACTCTAGGCCATGAAACCTCGGGAGTGTATTTATGAATTATGGTTTAAGCTCAAAGTTATTGTTGGCCCAAAGGCCTTCCACCCTAGTTTTGATGATGATTAACTCATGTAGTTATATTACTAATATCTTGTGATTTTAGTTTCAGATCATTAATCAAGTTATTAGTTGGTGATTAGTTTCAACAAGATGATTTGGAAGCTTTCACATGTTGATTCAAGAGCCCGAGCGTCAAAGATCATATATAGCACTCGCTCGGGATCAAAGAGTTTGTGGATCGAGTCGGCTTAGAGATTGCGCTCTACAAGAAGACATCGGTACCATAGTTTAGTTTTGTGTTTAGATCCAAATTGTAAAGATTAGAATAGTATGATAATGCTCAAGTTCACACACACACGTTTTATGTTTTGATATTGGTTTTCGGTTTTAGGTTTAACCGATCTTGGTTTGCATGAATAGATAAATTCAACAAGTTTACATGGTTTAATGTATATTAGATTTGTTCTATATATATGCATGCTTAATTTCCTAGACAAACTTAGTTTTGACTTACTTATTCATGTGTTTTATGTTTTGGTCTTTTTGACAAAACATATTTTGGAATTATTGACAAAAACATGGATATATATATTTGTTTCATGTATATTGGATTTCTATCCATATGCATCATGCCTAAATGTTGTTTAAATATCATGTTTTGTATTTGGAAGAGTTTTGGACAAAACGTATTTTCTATTCAAATCCAAGTTTTAGAAAATACAGTTTTTGGTTTTTGGTAAAAATGATAAGACACAAAAATAGTTCATATTGATGGATATTTGAGCTAAACTTTTTACCACATGTTTATATATCATGCAAAATGATAAAACTATTTTTGTGATTTTTAGGAGTGTTAAAGATTTTTCAAAATATTTTTAAACTGTTTTTCTGACCCAATTTTCTGTTCCAGGCTTCAACCAGTCGACTAGTCTTCTGACAAGTCGACTTGGCTTGAAGTCGGTCGACCGGTCGGTCGACCGACGTGCACAGAATTGTGCGCGTTTGGCAGACACGGACGGTCGACCGTCCGGTCGACCGGGTCTGAGAGCAGAGCTCTCTGTTTGTTTGGTTCGACCTGGGGCGTCGACCGGTAGCTGACAACTGGCAAATTTGACCGTTGGACGGTCGACCGGGCCGGTCGACCGGCAGTGTAATTTTGACAGATTCTGCTGCCAACGGCTATATTTTTCCTGGGGTCTATAAATACCCCATTTGTGAGAGTTTTTCTCTAGATTTTTGTGCGAATTTTTCCCTACTCTCTAGTGTTTCACAGCAATCAAAAGAAGTTTTTGGATTCAAATTGAACAATCTATTTGGTATTTTTGCTAGGGTTTGAAAATCAAAGAAAAGGGTTTTTTGGGAAAAAGAGTTTTGATTCATCTTCTATATCTTGGTTTCAGTTTTTTCCAGGATTTTCTTTGTGATTTTGATTTCCATTCCATTGGTTTTCTCCACACTTGAGCAACATATACTTTCTTATTCTATAAGATCTTTGTGTAGAGAAAGAATTGTTTGTGGTTGTTGTTTAGACCACCAAGTTAAAACCCAATCTTTGCTTTGTGACTTGCCCTCATTGTGTTGAGGAAGTTGTGCAATTGGGTTGTTATCCCTCAAGTTGTGAGGTGATCCTTATGTTTGCTTTGTGCTAATCCCTCAGTTTGTGAGGTGATTGTTTTGTTGGATTGGAGCTTGCCTCAAGGAGGAGGTTGTGGTTGTAAAGAGAGGAGTTGGGTACTCCTTGTGAGAGTTCTTTGTAGACTTGCTAGTGGATTAGAATTCCTTCGTGTGTCGAAGGCGGGATGTAGAGCTGGTGCTCGAACCTCGAAATATATCTTGTTGTTTGCGCTTGATCCATTGACTCTCTCTATCTCTCTCTTTACTTTGTGCCTTGCAAATATTCATATTGTGCATTCATAATTGCTAGGCTTGGTTTGTGTGCATCATTTGTTGATTGCACTTGAGTGTATTGCAATTAGTTTTTTTTAAATTCCGCATTGGTGACTAGATTATACATAATCACCTATTCACCCCCCTCTACGTGATCTTTCAGTTATTTCCGTTTGTCACACGTAAAGAATGCATGATGGAAGTGAAGTGCGAATGGGGTAGAACTTGTCTTGGAGAGAAGTATTGTTGGCCATAATGGGATTGTGTCAGGAGGTGGTGTTTGTGCAAGTGTAGAATCCTAACAAGTCTTGCAGAATTTGGATCCCGGTACCACTCTTGCATGCACAATCACAGACAACGTTCACCGATCAACCAGCGAAGAAAAAGGAAAATAACAAACAAGAAAAGAAAAAGCATCACAAGCTATCGAGGATACCTGGACCTAGACGACTCCTAACTGTTCGATGAACCAAAGAAGGTTATTGCTCGAGTCAGACCACAGTTAATAGCCAGGTAGGGCAAAATATGGTGGAGGTATCCGTGCGTAAGCAACGAGCCTTAATACGCCAAACCACAGTATCTTTCGAGGCGTAACCTCTTAATCCCCACCTTAGATACTGATTTGACTGGAGTATGAATCAAAATAATTTTTCAACTTCAGCTGATCTCCTACTGAGTCCGGATGTCCCTAGGGCCAACGTCTATCAAATTTTATTAAAGAGCTTGGATTGTGAGTGCTTGGATGATGATTTTTGGCCAAGGAAAGGGTGATGAAATCCTCTCACCTTATCTTGTTTATTGGGTGGTTGCCTTAAGATCAATTTTGTGCAAGTGTACATATATGCAAGCAAGATTCACTCAAGCGATGTAAATCAACCAAGAGGTGAGTCTTATTCTAAATGCAATGCGAACGTACCTTGCTCCAGCACTCTTCAACAGTAAAGAAAATGAATTGAAACACACACGTGCCTAAAATGCAAACGTCTAATCATTTTTAAGATTTTCAATGAATGTTTTACTGTTGAGTTATTAGCAGGATCCTGGTGAGAGCATACAAGAAATAAATTTTGCAGCAAGCTATGTTTTTGCAAAGCACAGCCCCTGCACAAACCTGTTAATAGTCAACTCCTCTTTGCCGCGGATCCGCAGCTTTGGCCGAGATAACGCGGCAAATCAGAGGGCACTTGTCTCTGCTTTCTTGAGCAGAGGCCCAACACCACTTATATGTTACTGCAGTGCTTTGTTTCCTATTTCCCAAACCTGTAACCAGCAACAGAGAATAAAAATTCGTTTAGTTTCTAAAACTCAAAAAACCGTTACTCTCTCCCCGGCAACGGCGCCAAAAATTTGTTCGAAGTGGGAGTTTACTAGTATTCAGAGAGAGAGGTTTAGAGTAAACCTTCAATGCTCGTATGTTGATATTCAAAACTCCAAATGTATTCGCGGATTTACTTTACTCCTTCCGAATCACCGTCGTAGCATAAGCTTTACGGGTCGATTCCACAGGGAGAGTTTACGATAAAGCATTCACGGTTTTGAAATTGAGTTTGTTTTAAGAAAGAAAATGAAAGTTCTTCTATGTTTTTAAGAAAAAAATGACATAGAAAGTAGATGAAAAATTATTTGTTGGTTTTGTTGAAGAAAAGGAAAAATGGAAAGGAAAGTGAAATGACTTGGATGTAGCTTGAAAAGAGAACTTTTAAGAAAAGAAACTTGAAAGACTATAGGGAGAGAAACATGACTAGCTAACTCTCTAATTTACTAACTTACTAATCTCATAGGGTGTGCATGCCTCATGTTGATTCATCGGCAAAGATTTGTCTTGCTTGTTTGGTCTAAGTATTGTCCCATGTAGAGGATGAGTTATCTTCTCGGTTTGACTTGTAGCCTCATTGATTCATTGGCTCCCGAGATAGATTTTCAGTGATGGAATCAAGGATATCACTCAAGGATATGCTAAGAAAGAAAATACAAGATTTATTAGTCCATCAAAGCTATACTCGAGCTAGCATTGAAGTAAGAAGTTGTACTACTAATCAATAGCATAGTTAAGTGCTCCATCTTCATGTTCCATCAAGACACTTGTTCTAAAGACAGGCTCTAATGAGGCTCACATGAATCATATGGAATGGGAACAAGCATTTGCTAAGAATCAAGTAACTCATCTTCATTGGGGATAATAGAGACTTGAATTTACAAGACTACAATAAAGCATCCAATGATCACATGAATTAGCATCACCCAAGAGTTAATAGTTTTAAAGTTAGAGATTATCTAGTCATGTTAGAAAGTTAGCTAGACATTGAAGTAAAAGCAACAACAATTCATTGTAGAGAATGCAATAGTAGTAAAAGCTTGAAGAAATAAAGCACTAGAATGAGAAAAGATAGAAGAGAAGGATCAATTCTTGCATTGAGTTGTCACCTCTCTAATTACAAGATCTCTCACACTCTCTCTCTTTCTTTGCTGAATTCTAGAAGGAGAAGAAAATTACAAGAGCAACTAAACAAACTAGAGAAAATCCCAACAATTCTCTCAAAATACAAAGCTCTTCTCTCTTTCCCTGATTACAGAGGCCAGGGGTCTATTTATAGGCTCCAGGGGTGAGGCCCTCAAATCACAGCCGTGAGATTAACGCTGGCTCAACGGCCAGATGATTGCCGTGGATCCGCGGCCAGAGCCGCGTTTCCGCGACAGAATCTTGGCCGTTGCGCCAACGATTTCTTCTGACATTCGTTATCCTCCGTATGCCTTGCTGGACCTTCTAGAAAGTTGGGAATATCCGTAGACGAATCCAGACCTAGGCTTCTCCTTTGGCTTCTTCTTTGGGCTCTTTAATTAATCCCTTAATTCCTTAAAAATTGATTATTGATGGCCTTCATCTCCATTAAGTTGGACCTGAAAAAAAAGAGAAAAAAGCAATAAAAATCTCATTTTTCTCTATATAAAGCATGATATGGTAGTGGAAAATAATACAATAATGAACTCCAATCAATATTTGCTTGTGAATGTTAACTTTTCTATATCTTGCACACTTTACACAATCAATCTTAAGGGCTTGTCCTATAAACAAGATAAGGTGGGAAAGTCATTATCCTCCCTTAGCCTATAAACTATCTCCTCACTCACTAACTAGCCTAACTAAAACTGAGTAGACGTTTGCCCTAGGGACATCTCAGACTCATATAGGAAACTGACCTGAGGGGAAAGTTTTGACTCTTGCCAAATCGGTGTCTAAGATTGGGGATTGAGGGGCGAAACCCCGAGGTTAGTGTTTGGCATAATTAGGCTCATTGCTTAAGCACATATACCTCCCACTGATCTTGTCCCTACCGACCGATTAACTTCTGGTCAGATTCAGCAGTATACCCCCTGTGGATAGTCTAACTAGTTAGAGTCGTCAAGTCTAAGGTGTACCCTAAATTAGGTTAGATTTTTTTTCTTTTTATTTGATTGCTTACTTGTTTGTTTTCTTTGTTAGTGTTTGACATTTCCTGTAGGATATGACTCATAATAATAATTTTTTCAATTTTAATGGTAATCCATATTCACCCCCCTTTGACTCGGATAATTCCAACTAGATTTTTTACAATATGAACTAACCAAATACACCGGGTTGGACTTATCCGAATCAATATAACCCATACCCCCAATCTTATGACTATAATTTACAAATAGTTCCAACTCTTCACAGAGTCAATGGGGATTCACCTCCCCGAGTTCAATTTTCATCCAACTTGTCCTCCTTATCACCTTGTCCACAATTTTCACAATATTCATTCCCCGATTTTGCTTTCTATACTTCTTTTCTAGACCAACCCATTGAAGAAAAATCCGAGCTAGAAAAGAGTATAGAACCATGCAGGAGGTCGAATGAAATTTCAGGCCTCCCCAATTCCTCAATATCTCCAAGATTCTTACTCAGTTCTACCAGTTCAAAATAGAAAACCATCAATCTTGGAAATAAGTATGCGCGAGTCCGAGCAACAATCACAAAATCTGATGGGCTCACGATATCACCACAAATTTCAAAGTAAAACTTCATCTTTTCCAGTCCAATCGCAACAAAATGATGAGCCAATCGACTATGAAAAGCTACTTGAAGCCATTACTCAGGCTCAAATCACTCAAAATCATGACATAGATATAATGGTCAGAACTCTCCATTCTCACACTTTGACCATTCCTGAAGTCATTAACCAATCTGTTAGAGCCAAGGAATCATATTGTTTTGGAAAATAAGATTCCATTTCAGCACACCTATTTGAACTTGCCCAACTCTAATTTTGAAAACCACATTGACATTTTGGCAAGTTATCCCTTTCCTGAAATTGAACTTGAGAATGAATATGATCCTGAACCTCAACTTGGTAATTCAATTCTACTTTCTGATTCAATAATGACTCCGGTGTCTTCACCTAATTTCAACCCTTTTTTAGAGTCCATATTGGATCTTGTGCCTGTCTATCGGGAAATTGAATCATCAATCTTTTATGATCATCATATTGAACTTGACCATTTCATACTTTTGAAAGTTCTATTGACAAATTGGCAAGTTCCCAATTTACGAAATTGAACTCAATTAGGAATGTGACCTTGAGTCTCTAATTTGTGATCCAATTCAAATTTATGAATCAATATTGACTCCTGTTTGCTACCTGATTTGAGCAATATTTTAGAGTCAGTTTTGATTCCCATACCTGTCATTCTTGAACTTGAATCACCAATCTTAGAAAGTCACATTCTATTGTGGGGAATGAATGTGGACTTGAGTTTCAACTTCTTAATTTGGACCCACTTCTTGAACAAATTTTGACTCCCGAACCTTTACTTGACTTCAGCCATTTTCCTGAGTCGATTGTAGTCATGCCCTTCCTGATTCCAGATCAATCATTCCATCTTTTCATACTCTATTTTGGGACAGAGGTGTTGATAATAATAACTCTAAAATTAGTTTGAAAATTAGAAATTAGATGGGAAAAAATTCTCAATAAAAATTATTCATATATACATCATTTTAGTGGGTTATATTGGAGAGGTTTCTGGTGGGTTCCTCCGAACTCCACACAAATTAGATTGGGCCGCATTTCGTGGACCAATCAAACCACCACCGGACCACCACCTTAAGATAATATTTTTCTTCCCTTTCTTCTTTTTCATGCATCTATGCATTAATTCATACATTGAGAAAAAAAGCATGAGATAGGTGTGGGGAGGTTCTAACATAACGTAGGTTTTCCTTTTATTTTTAAATTTTTTTAATATTTTCTTTACTTTTAAAAAACTTTTTGAAAATAGAAACATATTTTGACATTTTTTTTAGAAATTAAGTCAATTTTAAGGAATAGGAGAATCAAAATTAGATTTCTTATACTTGGTCAAACTAAGATTATTTGTTTGATTTCTAAGGTTCGGAAGAAATTTGTGAAAGTAATTTAGTCTTGATCTTTACTTTGATAATATATACATGTTTACACATTTACACATTTAGAGTTCAAAAACAAAGATTCTTATGCCTTATTTTAAAAAAGAAGAAGAAAAAGATATATATATATATAATCCTCTGATTAAACTGGATATTTATGCCTCATAAATCATAAGTATTCACGCCCAAAGGCGGTTCATATAATAAAATCCTTAGTTTTGTGGCCTTATTTGCTCGAATCCTTAAGTCCTTGGGGTGTCTTCTCACCCGGTGCCCTAAGACCGTTTGGTTTGGGAGTGACCGATTAAAAGCTCGTTACATGGACAGATTAGAAAGCCTAATGAACTAAGGAATAATACCACCAAAAATAAAAAAATAAAAAATAAATAAGGCATAAGAGTTAGACTTAAAGAGCCTTTAGTCAAATTTCACGGTCACGAGGTGCGTATGACTTAGGATAAAATAATAGACTAGATGAGAAGTACAATTTCACTCCTTATTTTGATTGATAATAAATTTTTACATAAAGACTAAGTTTAGGAATGAAAAAATTGGTTTTCCTATAACTTATAGATTACTTAATTTTTACAATAATTTTCAAATATTTTTTCTCTTTTAAAATGTGTTTTCAAAATACTAACATTTTTCTCTTTCTTGGTGCATTTTGTTGGTGCAATCCACTGAAAACCCTCACGAGACAAAACTCATCCGCTAGGGGAAGCCTAGAGGTTTAACGGCATGTTGAACATGCTCAGTGCAATCACGTGACCTGCGAAAGTGGTCTAATAATATTTAATTTAGTTTTATTGTTTTGCTCGAGGACGACCAAAGATAGGTGTGGGGTGTGATCGTACACTGATTGAGGCAAAACCTGCACAAAAAATACGAAATTTTAGAACTTAAGATTAGGATGTGCAAGTGCTCAATTCTTCTGCTATAGTAAGTGGCTATGCGGGTCGTGATCCACAAGGAGGTTTTTGCGATAGAAGCGTTTACATTCTTGTATTGAAATCTTATGAAAACAAAACGAAGATTCTTCTTTGTTTCTTAAAAAAAGGAGAAAAGAGTTATGTTAAGTTAAGAAGAAAGTGAGAGATGAAAAGGTGGAAAAAATCAGAAACGGCGAAAGAAAGCGATTATGTACAGGTGAGTCGAAGAGAATGATTTGGAAGAGGTGGTGATATAATTTACAGCAATGAGAGAAAGGAAAGAGAAGGAAGGAATACTTACCTAGTTTAATTGATGACTTACCTAGAAACCTTTTGCAAGTTCTACCTTTTTGCTCCGGAGGCGTTCAACGCATAAATCATAAACTCGAGCTCAGTCCCCGTGCACATTATATCGTCAAGCATATCAAGAACGAAGTGATGTGGAGCTTGGAAGAGGAGAACGTCTTCATGAACTATCGCTGGCTCTCACGTAGCTTAGTTATACTTGCTTGGAATTCACTTATAGACTCAACAAATACAACCAAGGTAAAGTAGAAAGAGAAAGAGGAAAGCAAAACAAAATACGAACATAAAAGAAGCTTTTACCTTTATTACTTGCAGAGACATGGAAGAAAGGAGGAGGGTACATCGGTGTCACTATCAATATCAGCCTCTCTCTCTTACTTACATGAATCTTCATCTAACCTAAGCTACATACAAATTACATAAAAAGAAAAGAAAACCTAAACTACAATGAATGAAAACTAGGCTAAATCTTAATCTGCATTGGCCTCCCATTTTCAGCGCAGAGAATGCCCTTTTATAGGCCAAAAACCCAACAACCAGGATCCCGGAAGATCGGGGGAGCAAACGCTCCCCCTAACTCCCCAACCAAGCAGCGAAAACGCGGCTTTGGCCGCGTTTCTGCGGCCAGGGTGTGGCCAGATGGCCACACCCTGTTGGTGGGTCATCCTGGGAGTTTGTTCTAGCTTTATCCTTTGTTGGTTTCTTCGTTTGAGTCCCAGATTCTGACGAAATGGCCTTGGATTCTTGGCTTTAACCGATTGATTCTGAGAGGATTCTTCTCAACCGGTTTTCCACCTCTTGATTTTGCCCTGATTTACTTGGTGCGAATTAATTCTGATTTAATTCAGATTTTGGTGGGCTTTGGGATCATTTCTGTTCATCTCCTTAAAGATTGGGCCTGCAAATAAATTAACAATTAATTAGGACAATGCAGACTTTTATTCTATAATAGTATGGACATATGATATTAAATATGCAACATTAGCGACCAATCACACCCCCATACCTATCTTTTGCTCGTCCTCGAGCAAAACAACTAAACTATACTAAGGATTATTAGACCACTTTCGCAGGTCACGCGATTGCACTGAGCATGTGCAACAAGCCGTTAAACCTCTAGGTTTCCCCTAGAGGACGAGTTTTGTCTCGTGAGGGTTTTCAGCGGATTGCACCCACAAAATCCATAAAGAAAGAGAAATAAAGAGTTAGTATTTTCGAAAAGCATTTTGAAAGAGAAAAATATTTGAAATATGATTGTAAGATCTAAGCAATCTATAAGTTATAGGAAAACTGAAATTTTCATTCCTAAACTTAGTCTCTATTCAAAAATTTGTTATCAATCAAAGTAAGGAGTCAAATTGTACTTCTTATCTAGTCTATTACTTTACCCTAAGTCATATGCACTTGTGACTGTGAAATTTTGACTAAGGGTTCATTAACTCTAACTCTTATGCCATATATATATATATATATATATATATATATATTATATATATATATATATATATATATATATATATATTTTGTGGTATTATTCCTTAGTTTTATTAGGCTTTCTAATCTGCCCATGTAACGAGCCTTTAATCGATGACCCCAAACCAAACGGTCTTAGGGCACCGGGTGGGAAAACCCCCAATGACTTAAGGACTCGAGCAAACAAGGCCACAAAACTAAGGGTTTTATTATATGGATCCCTTTTAGGCGTGAATACTTATGCTTTATTAGGCACAAATACCCAGCTTAATCAGAGGGTTATATAAATATATGTATATATTTTTTTTTCTTTCAAACTTATCTAATCATCTTTCGCATAAATACTAAGGCTTGCTTAGGCCAAAGCACCTAGCTAATCAATATTAGATTTGTTTATTTATTTATTATTTTTATATATATATATATTTTATAAGGCATAAGAATCTTTGTTTTTGAACCCTAAGTGTGTAAGTGTATGAGGCGTGCATACTTCATCAAGGTAAAGATCAGACTAAATTACTTTGACAAATTATCTTCCTAACCCTTAAAATCAAACAAATAATCTTATTTTGACCAAGTATAAGAAATCCTAATTTGGATTTTCCTATTACTTAAAATTAACTTAATTTCTTACAAAAATAAGTCAAATATTGTTTCTATTTTTCAAAAGGTTTTTAAAAGTAAGGAAAATGTTAATATTTTTTTTTAAACAAAAAAGAAAAGTTATGTTAGACCCTCAAAATTTGATTGCGGCAAAACCTGCACAAAAAATACGAAATTTTAGAACTTAAGATTAGGATGTGCAAGTGCTCAATTCTTCCGCTATAGCAAGTGGCTATGCGGGTCGTGATCCACAAGAGGGTTTTGCGATAGAAGCGTTTACGTTCTTGTATTGAAATCTTATGAAAACAAAACGAAGATTCTTCTTTGTTTCTTAAAAGAAAGGAGAAAAAGAGTTATGTTAAAGTTAAGAAGAAAGTGAGAGATGAAAAAGGTGAAAAAATCAGAAAACGACGAAAGAAAGCGATTATGTACAGGTGAGTCGAAAGAGAATGATTTGGAAGAGGTGGTGATATAATTTACAGCAATGAGAGAAAGGAAAGAGAAGGAAGGAATACTTACCTAGTTTAATTGATGACTTACCTGGAAACCTTTTGCAAGTTCTACCTTTTTACTCCGGAGGCGTTCAACGCATAGATCATAAACTCGAGCTCAGTCCCCGTGCACATTATATCGTCAAGCATATCAAGAACGAAGCGATACGGAGCTTGGAAGAGGAGAACGTCTTCATAAACTATCACTGGCTCTCACGTAGCTTAGTTATACTTGCTTTGGAATTCACTTGTAGACGCAACAAATATAACCAAGGTAAAGTAGAAAGAGGAAGAGGAAAGCAAAACAAATACGAACATAAATAGAAGCTTTTACCTTTATTACTTGCAGAGACAATGGAAGAAAGGAGGAGGGTACATCGGTGTCACTCTCAATATCAGCCTCTCTCTTACATGAATCTTCATCTAACCTAAGCTACATACAAATTACATAAAAAAGAAAAGAAAAACCTAAACTACAACGAATGAAAACTAGGCTAAATCCTAATCTGCATTGGCCTCCCATTTTCAGCGCAGAGAATGCCCTTTTATAGGCCAAAAACCCAACAACCAGGATCCCGGGAGATCGGGGGAGCAAACGCTCCCCCTAACTCCCAACCAAGCCGCGAAAGCCGCGTTTCCGCGGCCAGGGTGTGGCCAGATGGCCACACCCTGTTGGTGGGTCATCCTGGGAGTTTGTTCTAGCTTTATCCTTTATTGGTTTCTTAGTTTGAGTCCCAGATTCTAACGAAATGGCCTTGGATTCTTGGCTTTAACTGATCGATTCTGAGAGGATTCTTCTCAACCGGTTTTCCACCTCTTGATTTTGCCCTGATTTACTTGTGCGAATTAATTCTGATTTAATTCAGAATTTTGGTGGGCTTTGGGCTCATTTCTGTTCATCTCCTTAAAGATTGGGCCTGCAAATAAATTAAACAATTAATTAGGACAATGCAGGCTTTTATTCTATAATAAGTATGGACATATGATATTAAATATGCAATATTAGCGACCAATCACACCCCCATACCTATCTTTTGCTCGTCCTCGAGCAAAACAACTAAACTATACTAAGGATTATTAGAACACTTTCGCAGGTCACGCGATTGCACTGAGCATGTGCAACAAGCCGTTAAACCTCTAGGTTTTCCCTAGAGGACGAGTTTTGTCTCGTGAGGATTTATAGCGGATTGCACCCACAAAATCCATAAAGAAAGAGAAATAAAGAGTTAGTATTTTCGAAAAGCATTTTGAAAGAGAAAAATATTTGAAATATGATTGTAAGATCTAAGCAATCTATAAGTTATAGGAAAACGAATTTTTCATTCCTAAACTTAGTCTCTATTCAAAAATTTGTTATCAATCAAAGTAAGGAGTCAAATTGTACTTCTCATCTAGTCTATTACTTTACCCTAAGTCATATGCACTTGTGACTGTGAAAATTTTGACTAAGGGTTAATTAACTCTAACTCTTATGCCTTATATATATATATATATATATATATATATATATATATATATATATATATATATATATATATATATATTGTGGTATTATTCCTTAGTTTTATTAGGCTTTCTAATCTACCCATGTAACGAGCCTTTAATCGATGACTCCCAAACCAAACGGTCTTAGGGCACCGGGTGAGAAACACCCCAATGACTTAAGGACTCGAGCAAACAAGGCCACAAAACTAAGGGTTTTATTATATGGATCCCTTTTAGGCGTGAATACTTATGCTTTATTAGGCACAAATACCCAGCTTAATCAGAGGGTTATATATATATATGTATATATAATTTTTTTCTTTCAAACTTATCTAATCATCTTTCGCAAAAATACTAAGGCTTGCTTAGGCCAAAACACCTAGCTAATCAATAATTAGATTTGTTTATTTATTTATTATTATTTTTTTTATATATATATTTTTTATAAAGCATAAGAATCTTTGTTTTTGAACCCTAAGTGTGTAAGTGTATGAGGCGTGCATACTTCATTAAGGCAAAGATCAAGACTAAATTACTTTGACAAATTATCTTCCTAACCCTTAAAATCAAACAAATAATCTTATTTTGACCAAGTATAAGAAATCCTAATTTGGATTTTCCTATTCCTTAAAATTAACTTAATTTCTTACAAAAATAAGTCAAAATATTGTTTCTATTTTTCAAAAGGTTTTTAAAAGTAAGGAAAAATGTTAATATTTTTTTAACAAAAAGAAAAGTTATGTTAGACCCTCAAAATTTGATTGAGGTAAAACCTGCACAAAAAATACGGAATTTTAGAACTTAAGATTAGGATGTGCAAGTGCTCAATTCTTCCGCTATAGCAAGTGGCTATGCGGGTCGTGATCCACAAGGAGGGTTTTGCGATAGAAGCGTTTACGTTCTTGTATTGAAATCTTATGAAAACAAAACGAAGATTCTTCTTTGTTTCTTAAAAAGAAAGGAGAAAAAGAGTTATGTTAAAGTCAAGAAGAAAGTGAGAGATGAAAAAGGTGGAAAAAATCAGAAAACGGCGAAAGAAAGCGATTATGTACAGGTGAGTCGAAAGAGAATGATTTGGAAGAGGTGGTGATATAATTTACAGCAATGAGAGAAAGGAAAGAGAAGGAAGGAATACTTACCTAGTTTAATTGATGACTTACCTGGAAACCTTTTGCAAGTTCTACCTTTTTGTTCCGGAGGTGTTCAACGCATAGATCATAAACTCGAGCTCAGTCCCCGTGCACATTATATCGTCAAGCATATCAAGAACGAAGTGATGCGGAGCTTGGAAGAGGAGAACGTCTTCATGAACTATCGCTGGCTCTCACGTAGCTTAGTTATACTTGCTTTGGAATTCACTTGTAGACTCAACAAATATAACCAAGGTAAAGTAGAAAGAGGAAGAGGAAAGCAAACAAAATACGAACATAAAAAGAAGCTTTTACCTTTATTACTTGCAGAGACAATGGAAGAAAGGAGGAGGGTACATCGGTATCACTCTCAATATCAGCCTCTCTCTCTTACTTACATGAATCTTCATCTAACCTAAGCTACATACAAATTACATAAAAAAGAAAGAAAAACCTAAACTATAACGAATGAAAACTAGGCTAAATCCTAATCTGCATTGGCCTCCCATTTTCAGCGCAGAGAATGCCCTTTTATAGGCCAAAAACCCAACAATCAGGATCCCGGGGAGATCGGGGGAGCAAACGCTCCCCCTAACTCCCCAACCAAGCCGCGGAAACGCGGCTTTGGCCGCGTTTCCACGGCCAGGGTGTGGCCAGATGGCCACACCCTGTTGGTGGGTCATCCTGGGAGTTTGTTCTAGCTTTATCCTTTGTTGGTTTCTTCGTTTGAGTCCCAGATTCTAACGAAATGGCCTTGGATTCTTGGCTTTAACTGATCGATTCTGAGAGGATTCTTCTCACCGTTTTCCACCTCTTGATTTTGCCCTGATTTACTTGGTACGAATTAATTCTGATTTAATTCAGAATTTTGGTGGGTTTTGGGCTCATTTCTGTTCATCTCCTTAAAGATTGGGCCTGCAAATAAATTAAACAATTAATTAGGATAATGCAGGCTTTTATTCTATAATAAGTATGGAATATGATATTAAATATGCAACATTAGCGACCAATCACACCCCCATACCTATCTTTTGCTCGTCCTCGAGCAAAACAACTAAACTATACTAAGGATTATTAGAACACTTTCGCAGGTCACGCGATTGCACTGAGCATGTGCAACAAGCCGTTAACCCTCTAGGTTTCCCCTAGAGGACGAGTTTTGTCTCGTGAGGGTTTTTAGCGGATTGCACCCACAAAATCCATAAAGAAAGAGAAATAAAGAGTTAGTATTTTCGAAAAGCATTTTGAAAGAGAAAAATATTTGAAATATGATTGTAAGATCTAAGCAATCTATAAGTTATAGGAAAACCGAATTTTTCATTCCTAAACTTAGTCTCTATTCAAAAATTTGTTATCAATTAAAGTAAGGAGTCAAATTGTACTTCTCATCTAGTCTATTACTTTACCCTAAGTCATATGCTCTTGTGACTGTGAAAATCTTGACTAAGGGTTCATTAACTCTAACTCTTATGCTTATATATATATATATATATTATATATATATATATATATATATATATATATATATATATTGTGGTATTATTCTTTAGTTTTATTAGGCTTTCTAATCTGCCCATGTAACGAGCCTTTAATCGATGACTCCCAAACCAAACGGTCTTAGGGCACCGAGTGAGAAAACACCCCAATGACTTAAGGACTCGAGCAAAATGGGCCACAAAACTAAGGGTTTTATTATATGGATCCCTTTTAGGCGTGAATACTTATGCTTTATTAGGCACAAATACCCAGCTTAATCAGAGGGTTATATATATATATATATATATATATATATATATATATATATATATATATATATATATATTTTTTTCTTTCAAACTTATCTAATCATCTTTCGCATAAATACTAAGGCTTGCTTAGGCCAAAGCACCTAGCTAATCAATAATTAGATTTGTTTATTTATTTATTATTTATATATATATATATTTTTTATAAGGCATAAGAATCTTTGTTTTTGAACCCTAAGTGTGCAAGTGTATGAGGTGTGCATACTTCATTAAGGTAAAGATCAGGACTAAATTACTTTGACAAATTATCTTGCTAACCTTAAAATCAAACAAATAATCTTATTTTGACCAAGTATAAGAAATCCTAATTTGGATTTTCCTATTCATTAAATTAACTTAATTTCTTACAAAAATAAGTCAAAATATTGTTTCTATTTTTCAAAGGTTTTTAAAAGTAAGGAAAAATGTTAATATTTTTTTTAAACAAAAAGAAAAGTTATGTTAGACCCTCCCCCACACCTATCTCATGCATTGTCCTCAATGTATGAATTAATGCATAGATGCATGTGTTTTCCATTATGTTCGCAAAGGGGAAAACTTACAAAAAGGAGTTTGAGGAGCTAAATTACAAGTATTCTTAAAAAGATTACAAGTAGATCTCCTCAGAGATTCTGGAGAAGTGTGCCGATAGGAGTCTGATCAGCGCGCGATCACTTTGTCCCTTTGACGATGCGATCGATGAGATTCCCTTCTCGCCTGGTTCGGGGAATCAGAGAACAGAGGGTTGGTAGAACCCTCTTGCTGCTTCTCAAAATCGCCTTCAATAAGGAATTCCTTCTCGCCCGTTCCGGAGATTCCTTGAGAAGAAGGACGATGTTAGGGTATCAACACCCTGAATAGAGAAAGCAATTCTCTAAAAGGTCTCTGAATTCGAGAGCGCACGGTGCGTCGTGAAGAAGCCTCTGCTTGTGGAGTCCTCTTTTTGTCTTCGATCGAACGATCTATATCTCGTGCGTCCGTATGCGTCTCTGCGTGTGTCCCTCTCCTTGTACCCTTGATGGGCTATTTATAGAGAAAGCAAGGGTATAATCGTCCCTTGAAGATATGGAAACAGATTGAATCAAATCTGTTTAAATCTGGAAGTAGCCCTGCTGCGAGGCTAGGATCAGCTTCTGCGAAGCTAGAATTGGCAGGTCGGTGGACCTTCTCGATCTGTTTTGATCCTTTCCATATCGTTGGAGGATTTCCCCTGATCTTCTTACTCGTTTTAGAAGAGTCAAGAGATTGTGGCAATCAACTGCCAAATTTGATCTCTGATTTGATCTTAATTGGATTTGATCTGATTGGATCCGATCTCATCCGGAGATTTGATTGGTCAAAGGCTGGCCATAGCAGACCAATAGCGGAGCTGTCTGTATTGAGCTTGTAGCGGAGCTAGAGATGGTTTCTGGCGAAGTCCGAAAGAAACCCTTTGGCGGAGCTGGAAGTCCTCTGTGGCGAAGTTTGCGAGTTAGCTTCTTGGCGAGGCTTTGAATGGCTTCAAGGCGAAGTCGGGTGATATTAGCCTCTCAAACGAGGCTATCCCTTTGGGCTCATGTAATGCTAAGTGTTAGCACCTTAGACCTGCTGAGGTCTGTTTAGAAACAATCCAGGTTCACTGTCTGCTTGCTGGATCAGTGGAGTCCAAGTTGCTTCCTTATCCCTCGGAGATGGGTGAGAACTGGTCTTCAGCTCGTCTGTCACTTGTCTTTTGTAAATGCCAACAAGTTTAGACATTGTTCGGACCAATGAAGATCTTGTCTTTTTAAAGTGTCAACAAGACCCCCTTCAAAGTTTTCGAAAGTCTGCAATGGCTCAGACTTCGAAATACTTTGAACTGCTTTGATCGGTGGAGAATGAACGTCGCCATGATGGTTGAGTTCAGCTTCGCTTTGAATCCTGCTTTGGGATGTTTGCCGAAGAATTGCACAGGTTCATGCCTCTGAATAGCTTTGCGTGCGGGTAGCCCCGTGTCTGGGCTTCCGAAGATATGTTCGCTTGGGAGCGTATGTCGCTTTCCCGAGATCAACCGCCGTGGGTCGATTTTCAAGGAAGATTTTCTCCTTCTCTTGCGCTGACCGGGGAAGATATTCTCCGATTTGCACGTTTGTAAGGGAGGATATTCCCTTTCTTCAAGGCGTCATAAGTGCCTTTTATGAGGGAGACGTTTTCTCCCTTTGCATGGTTCCAAGGAAGCCGTCCCTATTCTCAAGGCGCAATAAATGCCTTAAATGTGCTCGTGCTTCCACGCTTGAGGCGGCAGCGTTCAGTCCATGGGGCCTATAAATAGGACACTTGAAGTCCTCTGAAGAGAAGTGATTTGCTCTTCTCTTCTTCTCTTGGTTGAGAGAGATACTCAGATCTCTGAATTAGTGGGAATGCCCACTCTGGTTATTATCCGGCCAGGACCGGTAAGTCTTGATCGTTCAACGACTTCACCGATTTTAGGGAATTCATCTCCCTTAATTCAGCTTTAAACAGTTGCTTCAGGGATTAGCTTCCCTTGTTCTCCATTTAACTGATCTACAGAGAAGGATTTTGGCATAGCTTCCCAGTGAAGCTATCATCTTGTCTTGATCAGAAAAAAGATCACTGCATGTTAAGTCTGCTGCACAGGCAGAACTTGGGACTTGGTATCTTCAAGGTTGAGCCAGTCTTGCCATATAGGTGAAGCTAAGACTGTGTCCCATAGGATCAGTCTGGCTTAGCCATATAGGCGAGGCTAGGACTTGGCGTTTGCTGAGCTAGCCCATCACTATTGTGCAAGCGAGGCTTACCCTCTGCTTTACTGAAACTGGATCACTTTGACCCAAAAGATTTAGCTTAATTCTTTGTAGCCTCTCCTGTGCTTAGTTGCTAATCTGTTCTGATTTGCCTTGCAGTGGGCTATGTTCGCCAATCTTGTGACTTGATGGAAGGAAACATAAAATTGCCTTACGCTTCCCCGGTTGAAGCTTTACTTTTAAGTAGGAGAACAACTTGGGGCAGCGGGTGCGTGTCCCAGAGGCTATTGGCAGCCTCTTATACGAGATGATTCGTTCTGAGGTGAGGCTGGTAGCCGCTTATCCGGAGATGATCCGCTTCGGGGTAGTGGGCGTCACCTGTGAGATTACTGGCATCATTGCCAACTTTCAACTTTGGTGGCCTTTGTCGGGACGATCCACTTCGGGAGAGCAGGCATCACACCTGTCGGACCACTGACATCACTGCCAATTCCCATTATAGGTGGTCTGACGTGTTGGCGGCGATAAGTTTTATTGACAGGTTTCAACAAAGATGACCTCGCTTTCTGGTGACAAAATCTGCCATTTTTGTGGAGAATTATGACCGTGTCTCCGTGACACAACTGGTTACAGCCTTGTGCAGGAGGAAGACCTTTCGTGTCCAGCCGGTCTGACTTAGAAGCAGATAAAACCGCTTGTATGCCTTTTGCGCAAATGACCCTGTCGAGCCACTGAATGTGTTGTATGAAACACAACTTTGATGTAATATCAATGTACCCTTCCTTTAAATCAATGAAAGTTCATCTTCTGATCCTCTGATTTTTGCTTACTTTCGTTGAAAGTTTGGCCATAGCGGGGCTAAACTGTATGCGGAGTTAAGGGCATAGTCCCTTCTTTGAATGAACTTCGCGAAACTGGTAAGTCCGCGAACAGCGCCTTTTTAAGGGGCTAAGATACGCCTTTCGGCGAAGTCCCTGAAGGATTGCGCGAAGTCCGCATTTTAAGTCAGGCGAAGTTAACCCTTAGTGGGATCGAAGCAGCGCTTCTTGGGAAGGCGCTTCGGGTGGCGTTTCGAATTAATTCGAAAAGGCGGCGTACGCCCTTTTCGAGGCCTCGTTTCAGGCGCTGATTGGCCTATAAAAGCCCGATCGGGCTGAACAGGAAAAAATCTCCTTTTTTTTAGAGAAATTTCTTGACTTTCCCTCTCCCTCTTCCTTCTTCATTCAGAGAACTTTGAGAACTCTTGCAGCTTTTCAATGGCGCTGAGGATAAGATTGTGAAGGCTGAGGAGATGATCAGGAAAGCAAATCTCCTCTTATCCAAGGCCATACCGGTGCGTCTTGAGGAAACTACGCGGCTTGAACAACTCAAAGCTCAGAGTGAAGAGCTTGCGCGGCAGGAGTTGTCACAGAAGGCAACTTTGGCGGAGGCCGAAGCTCGTCTGGCTCAGGCGGAAGATTTCGATGAGGCTGAGCTGAGGTCACAAGCGCTTGCCCAGGCTGCTGATGACAGGAAGACGAGGCTAAACACCCTCGGAGAGCGGCTTAGATCGTACAGTGCGCGCTTGTAGCTCCATGTACTTTATCCTCTTGAAATGAATGAAAATTCTTTCTTCTTTTATCGAATCTTCAATCTTGTTCTCCTTTTTGAATTGCGATTCCGAATTGTAGTGCAATTTCTTGAGAACATAGTTCTTGTTGGGTTGGATAATGAGACTTGGCTATCTGTCAGTTCAGAGGTCGCGATGACATAACTGGTTGAGACGTCACCAAACTTCAAAAATTGGTGATACTCGTTTTTTGTAAATGTCAACGAGTATCGAGACCTGCCTTTTGTAAATGTCAACAGGGCTCGGAATTGAGACTCAACTGTCTGCTGGTTCAGAGGTCGCAATGACATAACCGGATGAGACGCCACCAAGCTTCAAAAATTGTGATACTCGTCTTTGTAAATGTCAACGAGTATCGAGACCTGCCTTTTGTAAAGTCAACAGGGCTCGGGGTTGAGACTCGGCTGTCTGTTGGTTCAGAGGTAGTAATGACATAACCGGATGAGACGCCACCAAGCTTCAAAAATTGGTAATACTCGTCTTTTGTAAATGTCAACGAGTATCGAGTCCTGTCTTTTGTAAATGTCAACAGGGCTCGGAATTGAGACTTGGCTATCTGCTGGTTCAGAGGTCACAATGACATAACCGGATGAGACGCCACCAAGCTCAAGGTTGGTGATACTCGTCTTTTGTAAATGTCAACGAGTATCGAGACCTGCCTTTTGTAAATGTCAACAGGGCTCGGGGTTGAGACTCGGCTGTCTGCTGGTTCAGAGGTCGCAATGACATAACCGATGAGACGCCACCAAGCTTCAACAATTGGTGATACTTATCTTTTGTAAATGTCAATAAGTATCGAGTTTGTAGTGAAATTTGGGAGAAGTCTCGTTTTCACGGGGAGAAACGAGGGAATCACTGTCATAGGTTTAATGTTAACGTAACAGCGAAATATATTTGTGGTCTTACCATTCTATGGATGAGAATTGGTAAGTGATTTTGGAGAGGAATCAAATGGGAACTGGTCCCTTAGAATTTTTTAGCAAATCCCCAGCTATCAACAGGTTTGATATGCCTTTACCAACTACCGTTTGAATTGGGCTAGCCATGCTTTTCCCCTCAGCATGATGAGTTGTCGAGGACTTATGTTAGGCTTACAGGCCAACATTTTCCTCTATCCTTAATCGTTAAAGGATATTGGATTATCGGGTTAATGTCTGCATAACCCTGATTCCCCTCTAGGATAACCGGTGCACGGCCAGGTTCTTGTTGGTTTATGGCTGTATGATCTCACTTGGAGGAAGAGAAAGGCTCTCTTCGTGTGTGCTTTGGACACGGAGATTTTGATCAGAGGTGTAGTGTTAACTTGATCAAGAGAAGGATCCTTGATTAAGGATAATACTTCTTTAAGAACTTGTCATTGATCGACATCATGAGTAGGTCGCCCTCTGCAGTCGTGAGGCGGTATGCTCCGTTTAATAGACTGTTTCTATTACAAACGGTCCTTCCCATTTAGGCTGAAATTTGCCTTTGGTCTTGTGCGTCATAACCATCGGTCGTCTGACGGCTAAGACCTGGTCTCCTTTCTGGAAGATTCTCTGCTTGACCTTCTTATTGAAGGCTTTTGAGATTCGAGCTTGATATAGCTCGATATGCTGCTGAGCTTGTAGTCGCTTCTCATCCAAAGCTTCGAGCTCTTGAAGGCGTAGGCGATCATTGTCCTCTGATGTAGTTTTAGTAATCAGAGCTACTCGCAACGATGGCATCTGGATTTCCAATGGGAGGACTGCTTCGCACCCATATACTAGGAAAAAAGGCGTATTGCCTGTCGGTGTCCGCACCGTGGTTCGGTAGGCCCAAAGACATTCACCAAGCTTTTCGTCCAATCTCGCTTGTTCGAGGAGACGAATTTCTTGAGTAGCTTGATGATCATTTTGTTGAATGCTTCCGCCAAGACGTTAGCGGCGGGATTATAGGCAGTTGAAGCCATATTCTGAATTCGGTATTTATCGCAGAATCGATAGAATACCTGACTTATGAATTGGGGACCATTGTCGTGGATGATCCGCCTAGGTACACCGAATCGATGGATGACATGGTGCTTGATGAAATTAACCACATTAGAGGTTTTGACTTCAACCAGTGGTATAGCTTCTGCCCACTTTGAGAAGTAATCGGTTATTGTCAGGATGAACCGGTGACCTCTTGTCGAAGAGGGGCTGATTGGCCCTACGACGTCGATTCCCCATGCTTCAAATGGCCATGAAGCAACAGTTGGGTGGAGCAGCTCCGAAGGCTGGTGTATGAAGTCCGCATGAATTTGGCATGCTTTACACCTTCGTGCGTATTGGATGGCATCGGCTATCATAGTTGGCCAATAGTATCCAAGTCTGTGCAACCTGTCTTTGAGCTTTGGACCTGGCTGATGAGCTCCGCAAATGCCATCATGCGCTTCTTGGAGCGCTTCCTGTGCCTCTGAATTGGAAAGGCAACAGAGGAGAACACCGTCATATGAGCGACGATAAAGTGTCTTCAAAGTCGGATCGTAATAGAACCGGAGAGACCTTCGTCTGATGGACGCCGCTTCCTTGGGATCGTTTGGAAGCAGACCGTGCAAAGCATAGTCGATGAGAGGAAAGCGCCAGTCTCTTGGTTCGAGATCCGTGGAGACATTATAGACTTCTTGAGTTCTTAGTATGTGCTTGGAGCATACAAGATGTCGAGTTTGCGACTGTGAGGTGATACTCGGTGTCGGCTGGCAAGGCTAGCGTCGTCGCTAATGCAGCGAGAGCGTCCGCCTTGGTATTTTGAGATCGGGACACATGCTCGATGTAGAACCTTCAAATAGGTTAGCCAATTCGATGGCTGTATGGTAGTAAGGCACCAAGTCCTCATGGCGGACTTCGTATTCGCCTTTAACCTGATTGATGATCAGTTTTGAATCGCCATAAGCTTCGAGGTAGCGTACCCCCATTCCATGGGCGAGTTGAAGACCGATGAGCAGAGCATTATATTCTGCTATATTGTTAGAGCACGATTCTGTCAAAGAAAATGCTCTGGGCAAGACATGATTCTGTGGGGAGATAAACACAACCCCCACTCCGGCAATAATCTTGCCTTTAGGGCCCATTCGCGATACTCCATCAAAGAACATCTGCCATACTTTCTCTTCTGAGGTTGCATTAGACTCGAAGACCTCATCAGGGATGTCTTCGTGAAGCTTTGAGTGTTCCGGAACTGGATGAGCAGCCAAGAACTCTGCAAGGGCTTGGCCTTTAACCGCCTTCTGAGGCGTGAAGATCATGTCATATTGAGACAATAAAAGTTCCCACTTAGCCAATCTTGAATTCAATGATCCTGGCTTCGTCATAAGAAGACGCAATGGTTACTCTGGAGATGACATGTATGGTCTGGCCACCAAGTAATGTCGTGTCTTCTGAACAGCGAATACGAGAGCTAAACACTCTTTCTTAATAGGGTTGTAGAGAGATTCCGCTCCTATGAGAGTTCTGCTCAGGTAATAAATGGCCTGCTCGTGGTCATTGTCGTCCTTTTGAGCGAGGAGGGCGCCGAGGGAGTAATCCATAGCTTTTACATAAAGCAAGAATGGTTTCCCTGATGTAGGGGCCACTAAGACTGGAGGCTTTGTGAGGTACCTCTTGATGTCTTCATAAGCTTCCTGACAAGCTTGATCCCATAGAAGGAGGCACCCTTTTTCATGAGTCGGGTATGGCCGTCCCAGCAGCAGGTTATATGAAGTGTCAGCGTCAATGACATAGCATGTCACTTCTGACTTCAGGCTCCCGATTCTACAACGGAGTCGGATTTTTCTAGTGGATGACTGCTCCCGGCGTTGAAACCGTATATTGTAGTAGTGGTTGCGGACAACCTGTACAATGGTATGCCGAGGAAGTAGAGAAGCCTTTTGGGGATGATGCTGAGTGCAGACCCCGGATCGACTTGTATTCTCTCGATGCACATTGAACCGATATATCCGGTGTAGTACAGAGGTCGATCGTGCTTGTTATCTTTGAGAAGCATATCTTCCGCCGTGAATGTAATAGCGGGCACTTTTGATTGTGCATGATGACATTCTGGGCAAGGAGACTGAACGTCGTCGTTAGGGATTTCAGGCATGCATGTCAGAAAGGATTCTGAATTGGCTAGCGCATCCCTGAGTGCTTCTCTTGTTTCTTTCGAGAGGCGAAGGAGCTCGTGTATAGTGATACGAGCTGGGATATTGGCCAGCTGAGCCAATATGTCAAAGCGAAAGGGCGTATCAAACCCTTGGCCTGGTGGTTTCTTCAACACGTGGTCGAATCGTACCTCCTTAGGCTTCTCTTTTCCCCTGGTTGGGATTGGAGTGGATGCTGGTATTTATACTGACGTCGTTTGCTGTTGTGTCTTGTCAGTAGGCTTTTCATACTGCCTCAAGTATGATTTTCCGGATCGAGTGCCCGTCTGTTGAGGCGCGTCGGCTTGCGCTGCGCAAGCATGCTTTTCTCCTTCGGAATCACTGAGGGAAGCCGATGTAAGATTGCCGTCGTCTGGCAGGATGGAGATGACATTGCAAGACTTGCCCTTTGAGTTGGGCTGCTTTGGGTCCCGCTGTACGTCTTGGACGAGGTCTAGATGTATCCACATGACTTCTCCTGTCTCTAATGTTAAGGGAACAAGACCCTTATTGTTTTGAGCTGTAGCTGGAAGATGCTTGACTTCCAACCGTGGCGCAGGGACGGAATAAGTCCCGTCAGGAACTGTGACCTTCGGAGCTTTGCCGAACTCAAGAGTCACCATATTGGCAGTGACTTTCTTCTGCTCCGTCTTCAATGTCAGAACCCCGGCATCGACCAGGGCTTGTATTCTGTCCTTGAGGACATAACACTTGTCAGTAGGATGGTGAATCATCCTATAGTAGAGGCAGTATTTAGGGTCATTTGTGCGCCCTATCTCTTTGGGACGCCGAGCATCTGGTAGCTTAATTTTGTTCCCTTTGTGGAGCAGATGGAATATGGTGACCACCTGATCGTCTTTGAAGGAGTACTGCTTTGGAGGGAACTTGGGTTCTTGATTGTTGAAGCCGCTCTTCTTGGCTTTTGACTGCACATCTCCGGATAACTCCACAGACATAGTCTCTTGCCTTTAGCTTGAGAAGATTGCGGTAGGTCGCTACGCCCTTTGTTGTTCATCCCCCATTTGCCTCTAGGGGCGGATGGTTCGAACTTTTTAGTCGACTTCTCGGCTATCTCAGCTTGTTCGACCAATTCTTTCCAAGTGTGGGCTTTAGCAGCCCCCATGCGAACTTTCACTTGGTCTAGGAAGTTGTGTCTGCATGTCTGTAAGAGTATAGGTAATGGCATCCCTGCTGGGCACATCAAGGATAAGTTCCTGAACCGTTCAATGTAGTCACGGACAGATTCGCCCTTCCTCTACACAGTGGAGAGGAGCTTGTCCATGGTTACTTCGGTATCATCCTCATAGAAACGAGAAAGGAACCGAGTTTCCAGGTCGATCCAGGAGTTGATAGAGCCCGGAGGGAGACTGCGAAACCAGTCAAATGCCACCCCCTTTAAGGTGCCAATGAACAGCCTAGCCATGATGGCGTCATTGCTTATAACATTACCAGTCTAAGACCAGAAATAGTAGATGTGCTGATTTGGCAAGCTCTTTCCGTCATAGGTATGCAGCGTTGGCAGTTTGAACTTCGGTAGATATGGCACCGAATCCCACTCCAGCAAATAAGGACGGATTGCCCCTACCTTCTTTAATTCATCCCTCTGAGCTAGGGATGCGATTTGATCCTGGAGGCCCTTAAGGACTTCGGCGTCTAAGGAAGAACCCTCTTTGGATTTCTCCGTCTTTGGCTGCTCATTGCTGAAATGTTCCTCCTCATCGTGATTGCTCCCGGCATCATTGTTGTTCCGGTCACTGAGGAGTTGTGCGAGCATCTGTTGAATATTGTCCAGAGCCTATTGCTGAGTCTTGGAAGTTTGCTCCTGAGCTTCCAGGCGCCGACGAAGATTGTCGTTGACGTTATTAGCCATATTGACTGATGCTCTGTTTGTTCGCACCGAGCTAACTGTCGCCGAAGAGGCATACCCACTATCTTCATCTTTTTCGTCCGATGATTGGAGTGATCTCCTGGGCTGTGACGAGGCTAGGGCCGTCGAGGAAGAAGGCTGTTCATAAGTGTAGGGTATCGCCGCCCTGGATCTGGTGTTCCGGAAAACACCTTCTTCATGCACCAAGACTTCGCCTAAGCCTGGGCTGTAATCTGGATCTGGGGAGCTGTAGGGGGTGTCGTCAGATGTTTTTCTTCCCCTGCGCAGCTCTCGCCCTTTCCCAATCATGTTGACGGATGCGGAGGAGAGATCTCGCAAGATACTCCTTCTGCGATGCTTCATCGGGGCTTGTACCGATAGTCGATCAAAAACTGACCGTCGTCTTGGAGGCGTGGCGGGGATTGGTCCCAGCCGGCAATGGACCGAGTGGAGTGTCACCAGCTGACATCCCACTTATCGACAACAGGGGAAAGAGGTTTGTCTATCCGTCAACAATTTCCTCAGATTGGATCCAGTTGGGTCTCTGCAATCGAGCGCAAAGGCTCTTTTGGGTCGCACATAGGATGACGTCCTACTTCTTTTATCCCTGCAGATGGGATTAACACTGAATAGTACTTTGGTTCTAGCTTCGCCATCAGGCGTGAGCTTAGTGCTTGACGAACTGGAGAGCGGAGCACGCTGCGGTGTTTTACCCGCTATGCTGCTGTGAAGGCAATTGGCCTCAGATGGTACTTTGGCTTTAGCTTCGCGGTCACGAACCCTGCGCGTACGCTGTGGTACAGTAGTTTCGCTCATGAGAACGAGGCTGGCGCGAGGCATTGCTGCTCTTGAATTAGGTGATGGTATGATTGCCGTCTTGATTTTATGATTGGAGCAGACAGGCATCTTGCCTTTTTCTTCGCGAGAGAGGCGCGGTTTAGGCGTAGCTACGCCTGAAGCTTCGGTCATAGACTTCTGTTTAGGCTTCCATATCCGCCTTGGCAGAGGAGACTTAGGTTCGCAAGGAACCAGATTAGCCACACACGAGGCTGAGGGTGTTGGCAGAATTCTGCTTTCGGTTTCTGATTTGAAACCTTGGTCGTGGAAACCCTCCTATGCTTCCGTGCTCGAAGCATTAGGCCACCCCCAGAGAGGACTTCTTCAATCTTCCTTGATCGAACTGAACCACCAAGTTCTCACAAGTAAAGGAATCAGACTGCGGACGTGCCTCCTTGTTGCGCCAAATAACCGCAGTAGGTTCGTACAGAACCTTTTCAGTCTCCGCAGAGACTTTCCTTAAAGATTTAGCCAGAAAGGCTCTGGCTGCACCGACTTTTCTGAATTCAGAGTTAGACCCGAAGGTCTGTTCATCGCATTGCGACACTTGATTCTCGGCAGTGGAGAATTTCTTCCCCAGCGGAGTCGCCATCTTGTTTTCCATTATGTTCGCGAAGGGAAAAACTTACAAAAAGGAGTTTGAGGAGCTAAATTACAAGTATTCTTAAAAAGATTACAAGTACATCTCCTCAGAGATTCTGGAGAAGTGTGCCGATAGGAGTCTGGTCAGCGCGCGACCACTTTGTCCCTTTGACGATGCGAGCGATGAGATTCCCTTCTCGCCTGGTTCGGGGAATCAGAGAACAGAGGGTTGGTAGAACCCTCTTGCTGCTTCTCAAAATCGCCTTCAATAAGGAATTCCTTCTCGCCCGGTTCCGGAGATTCCTTGAGAAGAAGGACGATGTTAGGGTATCAACACCCTGAATAGAGAAAGCAATTCTCTAAAAGGTCTCTGAATTCGAGAGCGCACGGTGCGTCGTGAAGAAGCCTCTGCTTGTGGAGTCCTCTTTTTGTCTTCGATCGAACGATCTATATCTCGTGCGTCCGTATGCGTCTCTGCGTGTGTCCCTCTCCTTGTACCCTTGATGGGCTATTTATAGAGAGAGCAAGGGTATAATCGTCCCTTGAAGATATGGAAACAGATTGAATCAAATCTGTTTAAATCTGAAAAGTAGCCCTGCTGCGAGGCTAGGATCAGCTTCTGCGAAGCTAGAATTGGCAGGTCGGTGGACCTTCTCGATCTGTTTTGATCCTTTCCATATCGTTGGAGGATTTCTCCTGATCTTCTTACTCGTTTTAGAAGAGTCAAGAGATTGTGGCAATCAACTGCCAAATTTGATCTCTGATTTGATCTTAATTGGATTTGATCTGATTGGATCCGATCTCATCCGGAGATTTGATTGGTCAAAGGCTGGCCATGGCAGACCAATAGCGGAGCTGTCTGTATTGAGCTCATAGCGGAGCTAGAGATGGTTTCTGGCGAAGTCCGAAAGAAACCCTTTGGCGGAGCTGGAAGTCCTCTGTGGCGAAGTTTGCGAGTTAGCTTCTTGGCGAGGCTTTGAATGGCTTCAAGGCGAAGTCGGGTGATATTAGCCTCTCAAACGAGGCTATCCCTTTGGGCTCATGTAATGCTAAGTGTTAGCACCTTAGACCTGCTGAGGTCTGTTTAGAAACAATCCAGGTTCACTGTCTGCTTGCTGGATCAGTGGAGTCCAAGTTGCTTCCTTGTCCCTCGGAGATGGGTGAGAACTGGTCTTCAGCTCGTCTGTCACTTGTCTTTTGTAAATGTCAACAAGTTTAGACATTGTTCGGACCAATGAAGATCTTGTCTTTTTAAAGTGTCAACAGCATGAAAAAGAAGAAAGGGAAGGAAAATGGTTACCTTAAGGTGGTGGTTCCGGTGGTGGTCTGATTGGTCCACGGAATGTGGCCCAATCAACTTTTCTTGGGTCTCGGAGGAACCCACCAGAAATATCTTTAATATAACCCATTAAAAAGATAAATCCATGAAGAATCTTTATTAAATATTTAACCCCATCTAATTTCCATATTCCATAACTAATTTCGGAGTCAAATTTGTCAACCACCTCGTCCCAGAAAGGAGTATGAAATGATAGAATGATTGACTTGGACTCAGAAAGGACAGGAACTAATACCGACTCAGGAAGGTGACTTAAATCAAGTAAAGGTTCAAGAGTCGAAATTGGTTCAGAAATTGGGTCCAAGTCAAGAAGTTGAAACTCAAGTCCACATGTGTTTTCCAACAATGGAATGTGACCTAATATGGGTGATTCCAGTTCAGGGATGATAGGTGATGGAATCAAAACTGACTCTAGAATATTATTCAAGGTTGGTAATAAAACAGGAGTCAATATTGATTCAGAAAGTTGAACTGGATCACATATTTGAGAATCTAGGCCACATATCTCATTGAGTTCAATATCATAAAAATGAGAACTTGCCAATTTGTCAATAGGATCTTCAAAGTGTATAATTGGTCAAGTTCAATATGATCCTCAAAGATGGGTGATTCAATTTTATTATGAGTTGGTACAAGATCCAATGTTGACTCCGGGAAAGATCGAAATCAGGTGAAGATACCGGAGTCATAATCGAATCAGGAAGTAGAATTGAATCACTCAGTTGGGGTTCAGGATCATATTCATTTTCAAGTTCTATTTCAGGAGAAGGATAACTTGCTAAACTGTCAATATCTTTTTCAAAATTTGGAGTTTGGTCAAGTTCAAATGGTTGTTCTGAAATGGAATCTTGATTTCCAAAACTACAGGACTCTTCGGCTCTAACAGAATGGTTAGTGACATCAGAACTGGTCCAACGGTGAGAATGTAGAGATTCGACCATCATATCTATGTCATGATTACGAGTGTTTTGAGCCTGGGTCATGGCTTCAAGCATCTTTTCATAGTTGATAGGTTCATTGTTTTGATGAAAAGATGAAGAATTGTCTTGGAAGTGGTAGTAAAATTGTGAGTCCATCAGATTTTGGGATTTGTGTTTGGACTCACGCATACTCATTTCCAAAATTGATGGTTTCCTATTTTGGACGGGTGGAACTGAGTATGAATCTTGAAAATATTGTGGACTAGGTGGAGAAGGAGGACAAGTTGGTTGATAATTATGCTCGGGGGAGGTGAATCCCCACTGACTCGGTGAAGAGTTGAAATCATTATGGAAATTATAGTCATACGATGGGGGACATGGGTATATTGATTCGGATAAGACCAATCCGACACACTAGGTTGGTTAAAGTCATGATATGTCGGGTTGGTAATATCCGAAAAAGAGTTTGATGTGTAATATGGATTATTATTGAAGTTGAAAAAATTGTGATCATAGGCCATATCACACAATGAAATACAAACAAAAAGAAAGAAAAACAAACAAATAAACAAATAAAGAAAAAGAAAAAAATTCTAACCTAAGTTAGGGTAGACCTATGACCTAGACGACTCCTAACTGGTTAGACTGTCCACGGGAGGTCCAATGCAGACTTTGACCACAAGCTAATCAGCCAGGTCAGGGCAAGGTTGGTGGGAGGTTTTCCGTCAAAAGACGTTCCTTAATTAAATAACTACCAACCTTCAGGCTTTCGGCCCTTAATCCCTTTCCTAGACACTGATTTGGCAAGAGTCAAGTTCTAACACCTTTCCCCCCTTAGGATAATCTCCTAATTGAGTCCGAGATGTCCCTAGGGCCAACGTCTACTCATTTTAAGTTAGGCTTGGGTTAGTGAGTGCTTGGATTCTGATTTTTGGGCTAAGAAAGGGTGATTAAATCCCCACCTTATCTTGTTATTGGTTGGTGCCCTTAAAATCAATTAGTGCAAGTATACAAGATATGTAAGATTCACTCAAAACGATATAAATTAACCAAGAGTGAGTCCTATGCTAAATGCAATGCATACGTACCTTGCTCCAGTACTCTTCAACAGTAAAATAAAGGAATTGAAAAGACACGTGCCTAAGATGCAAACGTCTAATCATTTTTTTTAACTTTTTCAACAAACTTTTTACTGTTGGTTTATTAGCAGGTTTATGGTGATGGCATATAAGAAATAAAGATGCAGCAAGCTATGTTTTTGGCAAAGTAAGCAACCCTGCACAAAATCTATTAGTAGTCAACTCTTCTTTGCCGCAGATCCGCGGCTTTGGCCGCGCAAACGCGGCAAATCAGAGGGCCCTTGGTCTCTGCTTTCTACAGCAGAGGCCCAAGACCACTTGTATGTCACTGCAACCTTAATTTCCTGCTTTGCTTGCCCTATAACCTACAACAGAGAAGAAAATTCGTTTAGTTCTAAAAAATTTTCAATAAAATTCAGATTTCAATAAAAACGTTTCCCTCCCCGGCAACGGCGCCAAAATTTGATTGAGGCAAAACCTACACAAAAATACGAAATTTTAGAACTTAAGATTAGGATGTGCAAGTGCTCAATTCTTCTGTTATAGCAAGTGGCTATGCGGGTCGTGATCCACAAGGAGGGTTTTGCGATAGAAGCGTTTACGTTCTTGTATTGAAATCTTATGAAAACAAAACGAAGATTCTTCTTTGTTTCTTAAAAAGAAAGGAGAAAAAGAGTTATGTTAAAGTTAAGAAAAAGTGAAAGATGAAAAAGGTGAAAAAAATCAGAAAACGGCGAAAGAAAGCGATTATGTACAGGTGAGTCGAAAGAGAATGATTTGGAAGAGGTGGTGATAATATTTACAGCAATGAGAGAAAGGAAAGAGAAGGAAGGAATACTTACCTAGTTTAATTGATGACTTACCTGGAAACCTTTTGCAAGTTCTACCTTTTTGCTCCGGAGGCGTTCAACGCATAGATCATAAACTCGAGTTCAGTCCCCATGCATATTATATCATCAAGCATATCAAGAACGAAGTGATGCGGAGCTTGGAAGAGGAGAACGTCTTCATGAACTATCGCTGGCTCTCACGTGGCTTAGTTATACTTGCTTTGGAATTCACTTGTAGACTTAACAAATACAACCAAGGTAAAGTAGAAAGAGGAAGAGGAAAGCAAAACAAAATACGAACATAAAAAGAAGTTTTTACCTTTATTACTTGCAGAGACAATGGAAGAAAGGAGGAGGGTACATCGGTGTCACTCTCAATATCAGCCTCTCTCTCTTACTTACATGAATCTTCATCTAACCTAAGCTACATACAAATTACATAAAAAAGAAAAAAAACCTAAACTACAACGAATGAAAACTAGGCTAAATCCTAATCTACATTGGCTTCCCATTTTCAGAGCAGAGAATGCCCTTTTATAGGCCAAAAACCCAACAACCAGGATCCCGGGGAGATCGGGGGAGCAAACGCTCCCCCTAACTCCCCAACCAAGCCGTGGAAACGCGGCTTTGGCCGCGTTTCCGCGGCCAGGGTGTGGCCATCTGGCCACACCCTGTTGGTGGGTCATCCTGGGAGTTTGTTCTAGCTTTATCCTTTGTTGGTTTCTTCGTTTGAGTCCCAGATTCTGACGAAATGGCCTTGGATTCTTGGCTTTAACCGATCGATTCTGAGAGGATTCTTCTCAACCGGTTTTTCACCTCTTGATTTTGCCCTGATTTACTTGGTGCGAATTAATTCTGATTTAATTCAGAATTTTGGTGGGCTTTGGGCTCATTTCTGTTCATCTCCTTAAAGATTGGGCCTGCAAATAAATTAAACAATTAATTAGGACAATGCAGGCTTTTATTCTATAATAAGTATGGACATATGATATTAAATATGAAACATTAGCGACCAATCATGCACATATTTTGCATTCTTTTCATTATACTCCTACATTTATGGTGTAATAAATCTGCTAATTTATTTGTCTTGTCTATTTTGCAGAAGATAATCATGAAGAGAAAGAGGATTAAACCAAATAAATACCAGTTAAAATCAGATTTAACTGGATCTATTTGGTTAGCTGAGGATGATCCCAGATCTAGTTAGAACAAATCAAGGATTGGAGCAAATGTTCAGCTGAAGATCAGAACAAATCAGAAAGACAACACCAAAAGACAACCGTAAAATTCGAATTTTTATAAATCCATTTTGGTTAGCTAAAAATCAACTGAGGATAACGTCAAATACAGAGTTCAAATTCAAATTCCAAAGAGATAAATGGATAGAGAGAAGATCAACGGATGAGATGAAACAATTTTGACTCGGATTCTGACTGGATATATTGTAATATTTAAATCATCACTTTCCCTATCGAAACTCAAATCTGATGATTCAAGATACAGAAAGAAGACTTAAAGAGTTACAACTCTTAAGTTGATCATTATTTCTAATTCTGTCATTTGATAAGTTATATTCAGCAATCAATAGTCCAACAAGTTGCAGATCAGAACTGAATGTCCATATCAAATCAAGTTTGGAGATTAGAGAAAGATTCAAATTTAGAAATAGCCAGCTTCTTCTATCTTCATACTTCTTTACCCTCTACATTTCTCCTATAAATACCTGCAATCTTAAGGCAAAAGAGGAAGACCAAGCAGAGATAGATTTTAGCCAATTTTTCATTCTTTTTAGTGTAGGTTTTTATTTTATTTTTATGTAATTTTTTATTTCTTTGTAAGTATTGGTTAGTATGAGATTCATGTAAGTAAGAGAGAGATTTATGTTGAGAGTGGCACCGATGTAACCACCTCCTTTCTTTCATCGTTTCTACAAGTAATTGTAACCCCCTGATCCCTGGTATACGTATCACAATATCAGTACTCGATACGACGTACAAAATTGACTTGACCTTCTTGGTAGTCTGATTGAGCTGATTTCAATTTTAAAAATCATTTTCTCATATTTTAGATTTTTTAAGATTTTCTGGAATTTTTCTGGATTATGTTGGAAAATCTCCGTAGTCGGTGTCGACCGATACCGATAAGCGGATCTCCGATTTTTAATTCACAAATGGAGTTGTATTTTTAGAATCCGCTTTCACCATGTGTCTTAAAATCGTATTACCTACGTTAGGGTATTTTTGGGGATTTTTCTGAATTTATCGAAAATTCGGCCACACCGGTGTCGCCCAGTATCGGCGAGACACTCTGGATTTTTAATTTGCAAACCGGATTGAAGTTCTTCAAACTGTTTTCATATTACATCTCAGGATAATATTCTCTATTTCTGTAATTTTTGGGTACCGTTCGGAACTGGTCGAATATTGGGCCAATATAAAATAATAAAATATTATTTTCTCTCTTTTTCTTTTCTTTTTCCCTTCTCTTCTCCCTTTCTTTGGAAATTTCCCCCCACCGACTTAACCCAACCGCCTACACCTCTCTCTCTCTTCCATTAAAATCTCTCTCCCTCTCTCTTACGTTCAATTCCCCCCCTCTCTCTTAACTCTCTCTCCCTCTCTCTCTTCCATATCTCCTTCTCACTGCAACTCTATCTCTCTCTCTGTGTTAGCCGCCAGGGAGGCCAGACCACAGCCGGCGGCCCTGATCGCCGCCGGTAGGCCGGTGGCCGGCGCGCCACCGCGCCTCCCCAGGCCGCGCCCCCACACCAACCTCCTCCTCCTCCTTCTTTCTTCTTCTTCTTCCTCTTTTCTTTTCTTTTCTTTTCTCTCTCTATCTCTCTCTCTCTCTCTCTCGGCTGGCCGAACTGCCGCCGCCGCCGCCGCTGCCGGCCCGTATCAGGGGCGCGGCAACAGCAGGATGCTGCTGCCGCTGCTAGCTAATTGGGTTCGGGTGTAACCCGAACCCAATAACTGAATTAGGGGGACCCGATAACCCGTTAGCCCAATTACCCAATAACTTAAGTTAATTGGGTTTGGGTTTGGATCTAAATTCGACCCGTTAACCCGTCTACCCGCATCCAAAAGGTAATTTTGCATATAACCCCCTGTTACTTTTTATTAATTACATTTAAGATATTTTTATTTACATATTTAACCCTTTTTGTTATGTTTTAGTATTCGGGCGATATCTGGAGCATCCGGACTCCGATTTGGACGATTCTGGAACCGTTGCGATCGTGGGAACGAGAGCTACATTCCCATGGCCAGTTTGTGAGTATTTTTCTTTTATAAATTATATTTTACCATATTTTGTGAAAGTGATTGATAGATCTTGATTATGGATAAATATGATAATTATTAATTATTAACTTGTAATTATTGGAAACTCATTGTAATAGGCATAAAGGTATTTCCTGATTTAATGATGTAATAATAATCACAATCAATACTGATATAGACAACTCGGACACAGTCATCATACCGGCACAGCTACTGACACGCGGACCACAATTTCACCATATTCTTGTACACTATTATTTCATGTATTATATCACAGTTAGATAACTATTGTCACATGTATACGGATTCACGGTACTCGATGACACTACACTGTCACTAGATAGGAATGCTGAACACTGGTATGTCATGCACTGGTATCATCATGACACGGATACTGTAAGTTCACTGGACATGGTATTCTAGTAGACACGGATCACTGTTATTACATGTACTATCACAGAGATATTACACGGAGTATTGCTACACATATATGTTCCACTGGTACACGGATATACCAATGCACTGACTACCGCAGTTCATATTATTGTTATCATCGTTATATGGATGCTCGGTACACGGTTATGTCATGTTTACATATCACTGTTACACATGCATGTATGGTTTCTCTATTCTTGTCATATAGATCCCCGTTCAAATTACATGTCTTATTGTTCCATGTTACCGTATTCATGTTATATGATTGTTTCCCGTTACTAATATTGATAATCCCGTTACTGGAAACATGAGCTGTTGATATGCGAGGTGTGGCATCCCACATCTATTATTCCCGTTTCCCGTTATATTGTTATATGCTATCAACAGAGCTCAGGTCCTGTTCTCATGTTACGTGTATCATGCATTGTAGTTGTTCTTGTTACACTGTATACTTTAAATATCAGATCATAAAGATAACTTGGGGATGGGGGAGACTTGACGGTTGATTAGATCATATCGGGTGGATATCATGGATCCATATTGTTTGTCCCACTGCAGGGGACGGGGTAGTGCTGGCTACCATATGTTACTCATGAGCTCCTGTTTCCCGTTATGTTTTAGCTCATTGAGATTCCCGTTACATGTTACAGCCCTAGCGGGCTAGCCCTGGTCTCAGCAGCCAGGGATTTGGTAAGGCCGTTGTCCCGGGTATGCACGGGATACACCCACCCGATAAGACCTCCTCGACCATGGGTTTTCAATTAACATAATAAAACAGTATACACAATAGTGATATCGGGAACACTTGTTATTTGGTCACTCTCTCGTTTGGATAGTGGTACCCGTAGGCCATGTCCGGATGGGTTCGACTGGAGTGCGGGCTCCAGTATGAACTGCCAGTGGTATGGGACACTGGAAGAGATTGATTAAAATAGCAGGCGGTACTGATTGCTATTATTAAATAAATAACATGACTTGCCTGATACATGTATTCTATTGTTTAGTTGTACTTGTTACTGTACCTGATCATTTATCCGCTATCATATTACATGTATACTTTGTTACTTTACTTGGTACATGTTACACTTTCTGTGGTGGCATACTACTCATGTATATGTATACTCTGCATTGCATATATTCTGTTTTCTGTATACCTTGCAGACATCATTACTGTCTATGCACAACACCGCATTATGGTTATATTACATGTGCCCATCTGCATGTTCACTTCTATCACGTCACCACTAGCATGTTCACTTCTATCAAGTCACCACTAGACAACATTATTTATTATATAAACTGGATTCGACTATAGACATGACCCGATAATAACATGCTAGGTAGTGATGGTATTAAAAGATGACATGTTTATATATTTCTACTGCTTATTATATGCTTATTAGATGGTATCACTAATACAATATCATGTATTATATATTAGTATCGTGCTTGTATTACTATAGTATATATTACTGCCTCCTTCATTTTACCACTCACTAGGTCGCTTTCTAACGCCCTGGGTTTGCGTGCCCAGGTTGGAGATCCGAGTTATCGTTTTGGTCAGAGAGTCCATATGGTTCACATCGGAGTCTCATCATCGAGACCATTCATAGGTATCTTTGTGATTTATTCTTGTTATCTTATTTATCCCTGTTTTCCTATCTGTTATGATCACTAACCTCTTTCTGCAGGTATTCTTGTACTTATTTCCTGCTGAACCTCTTGTCTATATGGAGGCTATCTCCTGTACTGAGGCTTAATGTACGCGTGAGTGTGTTTTCACCTCGCGTATGTATGTCGCCATAACGTCCCCGTACCTGCGGGATCGGGGCGTTACAGTAATCAAAGGTAACATCTTCATGCTTTTCTTCTTTATATGTTTTTCTATTTCTACTTGTCCTCTTTTAGTTTTGATTGATGTCCAAGTGAACCTAGAAGCATCAATACAGCCATGTTTGTGTGAGTTTCACCGATATTTTTATGATGATGTTCTCCTTCTCAAGATTCTGTATCATTTCATTCTTCTTCGTCTTGATGATGTAATGCGAATAGGGACTGAGCTTGATCTTATGGGTTATGCGTTGATCGCTTCCGAAGCAAGGTAAAACATGCAAGGGTTTTAGGTAAGTCATCAACCAGAGGAGGCAAGTATTTCTTTTAGCTTTTCTTTATTTTATTTTAATTCTTTAGTTTAGATCACCAACACCATCAACACCCAACTCTTTTAACACTCTTTTCAATTTCTTTGTTAGTATCCATTTTTTATTTCTCCACCTTCTCAATCTACAACTTTTTTTTCTTTTTTTTAGAACAAAAGAAGATCTTTAACAATTCCTTGTAGCATAAAGAGAACTTACTAAAATGCTTCCATCGCTAGTCCATCCTTGTGGATCACGACCCGCATAGCCACTTGTTATAGCAGTAGAATTGAGTATTTGCACATTCTATTCTTAAGTTCTGAAATTCTGTATTTTTGTGTGCAGGTTCTATCTCAATCACTCCACGTTGAAACACTGTCCTAATAACAAATGGTCATGTCCACCGTGATTTTAACTTCCCTGAAAAAAGATGAAGTCTAGAATCGTAGAGTAATATTTTTTGTCCGGGAACAAAAGTTTTTATCATATATGTTTATCATAAAAAATGTTAACTCTATTCTTCGTGATCTTAGCATTTTTGTACGCCTCATTCCTCAACTCCTCAAGTTCAGAAATTTGCAATTTTCGAAGCACACCAGCCTTATCTAAACCAAAATTTAGTTGCTTAATAGCCCATAAGGCTCGGTGCTGTAACTCAACAAGAATGTGACTAGCCTTTCCAAAAACTAACCTATATAGAGACATCCCTAGAATCATTTTGAAAGCGGTCCTATATGCCCATAAGGCATCTACCAATTTGGTAGACCAATCTTTTCGGTTTTGATTCATAGTTTTCTCTAAGATAAGTTTGATTTATCTACTTGAGATTTCTACCTGCCCACTTGATAACTTATGAGTTATGGCATATTCTCGCATAAGAGCTTTAAAAGTTCAATTACAAAAATGTGAGCCATTATCACTAATTATGGCACGTGGAGCTCCGAAGCGTGAGAAGATGTTTTCTTTTAAGAACTTGATAACGACTTTGTTGTCATTTATTTTTCTAGGAATGGCTTCAATCCATTTAGATACATAATCCACAACCACCAAAATGTATTGGTGCCCAAATGAGCTAGGAAAGGGATCTATAAAGTCAATGCTCCATATATCAAAAATTTCTATTTCTAGAATTAAGTTTAGGGGCATCATATTACGTCTCAAAATCCTACCCACCATTTGGCATCTAGAGCAAGTCTTGCAAAAATTAAAACCATCTTTAAATAGTGTGGGCCAGTAAAACCCACTTTGTAACACTTTTTCTGTAGTCTTGCAGGGACTAAAGTGTCCACAGCATACGAGCTCATGACAAAATGAAAGGACACTCCTAACTTCCTCATCGGAGATACATCTCCTAATGATTTGGTGAGAACAGTATTTGAAGAGATACAGTTCCTCCCAAAAGAAATAACGGGCTTGAGACAAGAATCAGTATACTTTTTGTTTTGACCAATGAGATGGATTTTGATTTGTGACTAAGTAATTTACTATGTCGGTAAACCATGGTTCCCTAAAGGTTGCTAAGAGTTACTCATAGGGAAAGTTATCATTAATTGACAACTCGTTGGACGGAGCGTTTGAAGTACGTGAGAGGTAATCAGCAACGACATTTCTAAACCCTTCTTATCTTGAATTTTGAGATCAAATTCTTGAAGGAGGAGAATCTAACAAATGAGTCGAGCCTTGACATCCTTCTTTTGCATCAGATATCGGAGTGCAGAATGGCCAGTGAATATGGTAGTTTTAGTCCCAAGTAGGTAGGGGTGAAATTTTTTCAATGCGAACACTAATACAAAGAATTCATTCTCAGTTGTAGTATAGTTCAATTGGGCATCATTAGGAGTCCTAATTGAATAGTAAATCACATGTTGCTTGTTATCAACATGTTGTCCTAAGACAACGCCTATGGCAAAATTTGAAGCGTCGCACATGATCAAGAATGGTTTGGATTAATCCAGGGGAGAAATTATGGATGCAGAGATAAGTTCTATCTTGAGCTTCTCCCAAGAGTAAGACATCCATCATCTAAGATGAAGGGAACGTCTTAACTAAAAAGTTAGTTAAGAGTCAAGCAATCTTACTAAAGTCCTTAATGAACCTACGATAGAATCCGGCGTGTCCTAGGAAAGATCAAATATCTTTCACGCATTTGGGTATGGGAATCTTAGCTATAACATCTATATTCACTTTGTCCACTTCAATCCCTTTCTTGAAAATCTCGTGACCTAGGACAATTGCATGTTGTATCATGAAGTGGCACTTTTTCCAATTCAATATCAAATTCTTCTAGGTGCATCATTCGAGGACAAGTTCTAGTTGGTAAAGAGATTGGTCAAATGAGTCTCCATAAATGAAGAAATCATTCATAAAGATCTCTAAAAATCTTTCGACCATGTCAGAGAATAGGCTTAACATACAACGTTGGAATATTGTGGGCGCATTACATAGACCGAAAGGCATTCGGCGATAAGCGAAAGTCCCAAATGGACAGATAAACGTTGTTTTCTCTTAGTTCTCTAGAGCTATGGGGATTTGGTTGTACCCCGAATAACTGTCCAAGAAACAGTAATACTTGTGGCCGACTAGTCATTCAAGCATTTGATCGATAAATGAAAGAGGGAAATGATCTTTGCGAGTGGTAGCATTTAATTTTTGATAGTCAACGCAAACTCTAATCTTTGTAGGGAGTCATGTTTGGACTAACTCTTGATTTTCATTCTCTATAACTGTAAAACTAGATTTCTTAGAGACCGCATGGACTGAGCTGACCCATTCACTATCAGAAATGGGATAAATTATCCTGTTATCTAAAAGTTTCACTATTTCAGCTCGAACTGCTTCTTGCATTATAGGGTCTAACCTATACTGTGGGTCCCTCTTTGGTTTCACCTCTTCATTTAGGTGAATACGGTGTTGAACTATAGCTCGGCTTAATCCTTTATGTCGGTCAGCGTCCAACCAATGGCTTTCCTATATTTCTTAAGGATCGTTATAAGGTCCTCTTCTTCCCTATCAGTCAAGTCGGATGCAACAATAACTGGAAGAGTCTCTTGTTCGCCTAGGTAGGCATACTTGAGATATTTGGGCAATGTTTTGAGTTCTAAGGATGGGGATGACTCAATAGATGGAGGAGTCAAGCTTGTTATCTCCTGATATAATGAACTTGGGCTCGGTGCCCACTCGACTGTAGAATTGACAATCTCATCAAGGCTTAAATTGTCAGATCCCAACTTGTTGTCACACTCAGCTTCTAGTTTTATATTCTCATTATGCGCACTCGTTAAATTCTCAATAAGGTTCACCTCAAAAGATTGATCGTCCATATCATCGGGTTGATTCCTGGGTTGAAAACATTGACTTTCTTAGTCATGTCCCCAAAGGTCAGTCTCATGGATCCATTCCTATAATTGATGATTGCATGTGCAGTGGCAAGAAACGAACGCCCTAAAATAACGGGGGTTTGAGACCTAGGATTTAACACTGGTTGGGTGTCAAGGACAATGAAATCTACTGGGTAAATGAATTCTCCAACCCGGATGAGAACATCAGTTACTTCTCCTTTTCAAATTTTGACAAATCGGTCAGCTAGCTAAATCGTAACTTGAGTAGGGCTAAGTTTGCCAACCCAAGTTGTTGGTATACTGAGAAAGGGAGTAAGTTAATACTTGCTTCCAAATCAAGAAATGCTCGATTAATTGCCATTTGACCTATTATGCAAGAGATGGTGGGACAACGTGGATCCTTGTACTTAACAGGGATCTCATTAGACAATAGCTCACTAATATTAGTGGCTAAAAAATCTTCTTCGGCACATTGGTCTTTCTCTTCTTAGTGCACATGTCCTTAAGAAATTTGGCATAGTTAAGGACTTGTTGGATTGCATCAAGAAGGGCACGTTAATCTTTACTTGATTAAAAATCTTGTGTATTTTCTCCATTTGTGCATCATTATTATTCCAAAGCCTATTTGGAAATAGGATTGTAGATTTATGCACCTGCTTGGCTGACCTATCTATGGAGTTTAAAGGATTTTAGCTAGAAGGGATGGGAGCTTGTGCTGGGTTCAATGATGTTGACACTTGATTATCAACTTGTCTTCCCAACTTTAATGTATGAATCACATTACACTGATTTGGATCTTGAGCCTCATTGCCTTGCCTAAAGTTTCTAGGGTTCGGCAATGATTGACTAAGAAGAGTTCCTTTCTTTCACTAATTGGATTAACTTGCTGATTGACTTGATTGTTCTCTATCCTAAGCATGGCTTGAATCAGTGTGTCTTAGGTCTTGTTGAAGGTATCCAACCTTCTTTCCATATTGGATAATTGATTATGAAAAAAGGTGGTGGGACTTGATTTGGAAAATTTTATTGATAATGGGATGGTTGAAAATTATTGGAGAAGTTGGGCGTTGCTTGATCATTAGTGTTTTGGGCCCATGAGAAATTTTGATAATTTCTCCAATCGGGATTGTAGGTTTGTGAATATGGATTATTTGTGGGCTTTGCGAAGGCTGTGTTTATGGGTTCGGGCAATGTTTGATGAGTAAGGAAAATAGGACACTCTTCGAACACATGGTTCATTACTTGACAGTAAGTGCAGCTCGCCATTGGGGGCAGTGTTAGGCTGACTTTGCTCACCGGAACTGACTCTTTAGTTTCTATGGCTTCTAATCTTCGCATAATGTTAGCGAATTTAGCCTCAGTTGCTATGAATCCTCTATCGAGTGGAGACATCTTTTTGAAGAGATAGGGTTTGCAGTCCTAGACTCTTCGTTGGTAGGTTCCCATTGTAGGATTTTTTCGGCTAGATCTTCATATATTTTGCACCCTTTGTTTTCATCTTTTTACAAGTTCCCTCCACACATGGTTTCAAGAAGAGTTATTTTGATAATTTATACCATCGTAGAGAATTTGGCACAGCCGCCACTTCTCTACGCCATGATGAGGGCATTGAACAAGTAGGTCTTTGAAACGTTTGAAATATTTTCAAAAAGGTTCGTTGAGTTCTTACTTGCACTGCGTTAAGTTTTCCTCATAAGTGCGGTCTTGTGGGGAGGATAGAATTTTTTTAAGAAGACCTTGACAAATTATCCCACGATGTGATAGATCCGACCTCCAAGCTGTAGAGCCATTTCTTAGCTAAATCCTTAAAAGAAAATGGGATGAATCACAACCTAATAGCATCATCTACAAGGTTGGATAATTTCATTTGGTAAACTTTCTCAAATTTTCTTATGAAGAAATATGCATTTTCAGACTCTAAACCATGAAAATTAAGGAGTGTGTTGATGAATTGAGGCTTAAGCTCAAAATTTTGTCACCAACCGATGGGAGTTGGATGCAAAATGAAAGAGATGTCCTAATAGGATAGAACCTATCCTGCAAGGATAGTGGTTGTGCCATGTGTGGATCGGGTTTGGGTGGTGAACTGTTCCTAGTTAATCTAGACGTACCTGGGTCTCTCGACCAAGCTGACATACACAATCAATAGCAAACAAGATTATATCAAAAAGTAAAAGTCAAAATTAACCAAGCCTATTTTATGGTAGACTTAGACCTAGACGACTCCTAAATTTAGATTATCCGTGGAAGGTGTATTGTCGAATCGTACCACGAGTTAATTGGCCAAGTAGATGGTAAGATCGGTGGGAGGTATCCGTCAAAGACGGGCATAATTATGTCAAACTACCAACCTTCGAGGTTCGCCTCTTAATCCCCTACCTAGTCACCGATTTGACAGAGTCAAATTCAAACAACTTCCTCCTTAGATCAATCTCCTAGTGAGTCCGAGAAGTCCTTAAGGCCAAGTTTATTCAAATTTTAGATTAGGTTTTGGCTATGAGTGCAAATAAGATGTTATTAGTGGGCCAAGAAATGATAATGACTTCCCCACCTTATCTTGTTAGGGGTTTTGCTCTTAAGTCGATTTTGTGCAAGTGTGTAAAATAATAGAATAGTATCACTCAAAGTAATTAAATCACTACAAGTGTTTCCTAATCAAGATACTATGCAGACTTACCTTGATCTCCAACGCTCTTCGACAGTAATTGAAAATTAAAAATAAAAATAGACGAATGCCTAGATGCAAGTCTATCCGATTTTTAAATTTCAATCACGAGTTATGTTATTGTTAGAAATAATGTGTAGATAAGTTACAACAAAATCTAACAACTGCAGCAGATATAGAACTCAAGTTCAATAACTACAAAGAAAGCAGAACCCTAACTCACTGGGATTGCCGCGTTTTCGTGGCTTTGGCCGTGTTGCGCAGCTCTCCTGAAGCTTCTGGTGTTCTGCCTTCTAAGACAGTGGCTATGAAGTACTTGCGATCCTTTGCAAATGCCAACTTCATGTAACTGTCCCTGTATACACAAACAGAGAAGAATTAGTTAGAAAATAATGTACATCGTTCCCTCCCCCGCAATGATGCCAAAATTGATTGTCAAAAAAATACAGAGAATATGAAAAGTGTATGTGATTGGTTTTGACTCTAATCTTTCACAACTTAATCGTGTAGCGGGGCTATACGGGTCGAACCTCAGGAGAGATGCGATGGAAGTATTTCGGTATTGTTGTTTCCTTACACCTTCTTTTGTTTGGAGAGTTTGAAGAAAGAGATTTGGTTGAAGGAATTTGGTTTTTATATTAATGTAGAGAAAGATCACAACCTACTAATAATCTACCACAATAAACAAATAACACCAACTAAAGATTACCTTCACGCTAAACCCTAAACATGATAGATTACTCTAGGATTTAAGCAAAACGCATAAGACAAATAATAAGGTTCTCATTGAAATAGCACTAGTAAAATTTAACATTAAAATATCAAAACAAAAGTCAAGCATAAATTAAGAAAAATAGTTAAAGAGTACTAGTAAGTAGTTGACTTAATTATCATCATCATATGCCTTCAAGATAAACCTAGGGCTTAAGTATGCATGGAATTTAATTGGGCTCTCTATTCAATACTATAGGTTCATGGTGGTGATATAAGCAAGTCATGAAAGGTGGATTTAGTTACTCATGGTGGAAGAGAAATGAAGCATGATTTTTGAATAAGAAGATTGCATGAAATAAAGAAGCAAATAAAGAACAAAAAGCAAGCAAATAATAAAGGAGATATGAAAAGAATAAAAGCACCTTGTAATAATTTGTCATCTCTAATTACAATGGCTCCTTCCTCTTACAAATCTTCTTCAAAGTAAAAGAAATTTGAAATTATAATGAAAATTCAGAAAGAAAATAGATCTAAATAAAACCCTAAGTTTGAGCTTCTGAGATGCTTCTCCTCTATTGCTCTTCAGGGGTATTTATAAGAGATCCTAGAAATAAGGTCCTAGTACAACATCTCCCTCAAAATTTGACGCACGCGGCCCCAGAAACACGACCTGTCCGCGAAAAAAAAGGTGGGGGTGTGGTAACTTTGTGAAGTTCGGTCACGTGGCTTCGGCACGTGGCTTCATCTCGTCCGTTCATGTGGAAATCGATCTTCAAAATTTGCATTTTCCTCGAATTTTAAAATATTTGATCTCCTAGATTACTTGGAGTTCAAGTTATCTCTAGATATGGGTTAAATTTAAATTTTCTCCCATTTATCTTCGACTTGTGGTGCAAGCAACTGAAATTTGAATAGAATTTCACTTTTATCTTCAATTAGGATGAGGATTTATCTTGTTCTATAATTTTTTCTCCTCTAGCTTTTAAATTAAATTATTTTAAAACCCAAATTTAAATGGAATAGACTAGAAGCTTCCTTTATCTTTCCAATTAATCTGTATTTTCATAATAATTGTAGGCTTTTGGCTTCATTTGGGCTTTCTCTTAGATTATAGAGGCATGCACATTACTAAACGATAAATGAATTAATTAGTAATGCTTTACAAAAAATAAGTATGAAAATGTGACTAAAATATGCATTATTGTTGACCAATCAATGACCAAGATTCAATTTCACCACAAAACTTTGAACTTGACCAATACCAACCCATTGACAAATTGACAAGTTTTCATTTCAATGATATTGAATTTGAAAATGAATGTGACACCATTCTCAATGTTGTGATTTGGTTTCACTTTTTGAATCTATGCTGACTCTGGTATCCTTACCCGATTTGAACCCAATTCTGAAACCACCGCTGATTCCTATCCCTATAGAGCTTGAACATGAACCACCTTTTTGGATATTCACATGCCACTGTTGGAAACTGGATGTGAACTTGAATTTTATGATTTGGACCAAACTCATAAACCAACTCTGACTCTCGAATCTAAGTTTGATTTAAGTTTTATTCCCGAGTCAGTATCGGTTCCATTCCTTTAATTATTGAGCCCAAATCATCCATTCTACAAAATCACATTCCATTGTTAGACCAAGATTTAGATCAATATGACTCCGTAATCATATCCCAAAATTGATTATATAACGGGAGAAAATTTCATACTAGGATCTTGCATGATCCTATTCATATTGGGGAGTATAAAAATGTTAACAGAAAAGAGGCCATGAAAGGTGGGTTTCATGAAAATCTGCAGTATCTAAATTGGGCTGAAATGCTTGGCCCAATGAGACCACCACCAGAGCCACCATCGTGAGGTAACAATTTCCTTCCCTTTCTTCTTTTTCATATATTATTGTATTCATTCATACATTGAGGACAATGCATGAATTAGGTGTGGGGGAGGGTGTACTAACATACCAACTTATGTTTTTACTAATAAAAAATTTCTTTCTTTAAAACTTTTTAAAAGAAAATAAAACTTTGGCTTATTTTTGTAAGAAATTAAGTTAATTTAGAGGAATAAGAGGATCATAATTAAGATTTTTTATACTGGGTCAAAATAAATTATTTGTTTGATTTTGAGGTTAGGAAGAAAAATTGAAAAAGTAATTTAGTTTTGATTTTTGCCTTGATGAAATATGTGTACTTTATATACCTACATACTTAGGGTTCAAAAACAAAGATTCTTATGACTTATAATATATATATATCAAAAATTCTCTGATAAACTGGATATTTGTACCTCATATAGCATAATATTCACGCCTAAAAGTGGTTCATATAAATAAAAAATACTTAGTTTTGTGGCCTTATTTGCTCGAGTCCTAAGTACTTGCGGTGTTTTCTCCCTCATCCGATTTGGGAGTCACCGACTAAAGCTCGTTATATCGGCGAATTAGAAAGTATAATAGTGCTAAGGGATATTATCGCTATAAATGAAAATAATAATAATGATAATAATAAGACATAAGTGTTAGAGTTGAAGAATCTCAAGTCAAATTTTCACGGTCACAAGATTGAAGGATCACCTAGAGGGGGGGTGAATAGGTGATGGCTAATCTAATGGTCACTTAATGCCAAATAATGCGGAAGTACAAACTATTATGACCTAAACTAACTATTTAAACTAAACACCACGTATAACACAAGAGTGTTGCCGAATTTCCCGTGAAGAGCTCTGGACAAACTCCTCTAGATTCCCCTTGATAAGGGTTGAGGTGCCGCGTTGGCTCTCTTGGTTGAATACAAGTGTTAGCAAACAAACTCAAGCATGTATATCAATTAAGCACACAAAGAATGTCAAGCATGTAAGGATAAACACAATAATAGCATGCAAGATATAAACAAGAGACAAAGACAGAGAGAGAGTGAGCAATCGCAAACACAAGGGATTTGTTTCGAGGTTCGAGCACACTTGCTCTACATCCCCGCCTTCGACACACGAAGGATTTCCACTATAATCGATCCCACCGGATCACTCGGTGCCGCAACACCTACAAGCTCTCGGACTCCCTAGCCCGTACACACCGCAAGCCCACCGGCTCGCCGAGACCGCACCTCAAACAAAAAGTTCACACACGAACTCGAAACAACCGCGAACGCACTCGTCCGCCCGTCGTCTGGCCAACGGTCATATTTCAGACCGTTGTGCCATCGGTCGACCGGTCGGTCGACCGAGCCAGGATACAGAGAGCAAGTCTCTCTGTACGGTCGACTGCTCGGTCGGCCGGGGCCTTTCCAGAGAGCAGAGCTCTCTGGACGGTCGACCGGGTCGGTCGGCCGCCCTCCCGCCAGAACTGGCGTGCACGTCTGTGCACGTCGGTCGACCGTTACGGTCGGCCGACTTCAAGCTGCGGTCGACCGTCCCGGTCGACCGGCTAAAGCCAGAAAACAAATGTTAGGGATTAAAAACTTGGTCTTTTTTATTCAAATAAAATCACAGAAAATCTACAAAAATAGTTTTACCAATATACTTTGATAACCAAACATGCTTGCACAAAGTCAAGGCATGTTACAAATGATTTGGACTATTTTTGTAATATGAAAAAATTGGCTCAAATGAAACAGTATTTTTTCAAACTTGATTTTTCTAAAACTTATTTTTCTAAAACTTTACCAAATACAAAAACAAGATATTTAAACTCATTTGAAGCATAGTGTGTATGGATATGATCCACTACACAAACATGGTGAAATATCTATGTTTTTGACATTAAGCTCTAAACATGGTTTTGGTTAAAAGACATGAATATGAGAAACACCAAAAATCAAAGTTATATGTTTTAACCAAAACGATATTTTTCCAAAATGAAAAGTCTTTTATGAAAACATATCTATCAAGAGTGTGTGTGTATATGTATACTTGAGCAATCCGCCAACTATTCTATCCTTTACATTTTATCTAAAAACAAATCTTATAAAACAAACCTAGACACAAGTCTTCATCTTCTTTAAGTCTTCACTTGAAGCCTTCTCATCTTCTTGACTTGGTCCAAACACGATCCATAGAGCTAGACTCCTCTTGAATACTTGATGTGGTCTTGATGCACAAGCTCTTGAATCAAACCGTGCTAGCTCCAAAACTTGACTTTAAATCCTTTATTGAAGCTATGCACCTACTAAGATCTTGATCATAAATCTGTCACTAATTAAACACAAGATCATTAGTACTATAACTATATGAGTTGATCATCATCAAAACTAGAGTGATGGGCCTTCGGGCCAACAAAGATGCATATGACTTAGGATAAAATAATAGACTAGATGAGAAATACAATTTTAATCCTTACCTGAATTGAAAATAAGTTTTTGAATAGAGATTAAGTTGAGAAATGACTAAGTTTTGATAATCTTATGACTTATAGATTACTTGAACTTTTACATTAATACTTTGAATATTTCCCTTTAAAATGCATTTTCAAAAATACTAACACTTTGTTTTTCGTTCTTTATGGATTTTGTGGTTGCAATCCACTGAAACCCTCATGAGACAAAACTCGTCCTCTAGGGGTAACCTAAAGGTTTAACGGCTTGTTGCACATGCTAAATACAACCATAATTCCTACAAAAGTGAGTTAGGTTAAGGTCAGTTTAGTTTTTCTTTTCTCTTTGTTTTTCTCAAGAATGAGCAAAAGATAGGTGTGACGGTGCGTTTGGACACATATATTACATAATTGTCACGGCATTCCTACATTCGCTCTGTAAAAATTCCTACAACTCACTTGTCTAAGGGCTTGTTTGGTTGTCGTAACTGGCCGTAATTCTAAATCATAATAGTAAAGTCTTTTACAGTTGTAAATGAGTTACATGCATGTAAGCTTTATGGTGTTTGGTTGGTAATATAAAGTTGTAAGTAGAATAGTGTATTGTGTTTTACGATGTTTGTTTGTCGTAATGTGTAAGTCGTAAGTGAAGAAGTTGACCACAAAATTAACTATTTGGTGATTTAAAAAGTTTTAATATTGCAAATAAATATTAAAAATGCTAAATATTAAAAAAATTTAATATTAACATAAAAAAATAATACAAATTCGTATGACCACAAAATTAACTGTAACTGGGCTGTAAGTGAGTGGTAATTGGGTTGCAAGTGAGTAATAATTGGATTGTGTAAGCCTTTTACGAATTACGGTCCAAACAAACGCCGTAGTTGTAACTGGGTTGTAAGTCATTTACGATTTACGGACTTTTACGCGAAACAAATGGCCCCTTAAAGTATAAATTCAATAGGATATGATATATAGAGAAGATAAGCACAAATCCTATCCAATTAAATCCAAAAGTTAAAATCAATGGGGATCGATTCAAATCCGAAGTAACTAGAAGTAATCTTATCTGAAGATTGAATATATCAAATAAGATAATATCATCAAAATTCAAAGGAAAAATGGATTAAAAGAAGACCATATTGGTTTCCCTGAAGATAAAAAGATGTATCGTCAAATTCAGCGCACAATCTGAAATTCCAAGAGGATAAAAGGATAGGACAAAAATTAATGGAGAAGTGCCCCCCAGACCCTGGCCTAATGGCCAGGATATAGCCGCGAAAACACAGCCCAAGCCGCTTTTTCGCTGTTGGCTTTTTGAATCAGGGGAGTGTTTGCCCCGTATCTCCGTACTCTTACCCCTATCCTATTTCTTCCTATAAATACCTGCATACTTTGGAGGCAAAAGGGAGGCCAACAGAGAGCTTTAGTTTACTTTAGTTTAGAGTTTTATTTTCTTTATCAATGTAATTTTTATTTTAATTTAAGTTAGAGAGAGTTACATGAGAGAAGAAGAATTGAAATTAGATTGACACTAATATAATCCTTCTTCAAGAGAAATTGTATTGAAGTGACATCAATGAAGTTTAATACTTTTTTCATCGTACTCGATCTAGTCAAGCACAACATTCAATGTATCTCTTTCTACTACTTCGCTTTACTTCACGCTAAGGTAAGTTTTCATTATGATTCAAATAGTAGAGGTAAGTACTCTTATTTTATTTTTTTTCATTTCTAATTTTTGAACCAACAGTCTTCTTTATCCTTTTCACTTTCTTTTTGAGATAACATCAATCCACCATTTTCTTCATTCTTGCCACCTTTTTCTAACCTAATATAGTCTAACTTTTCTTTTCATTTTCCAAAACTAAGAAAAGAATTATTAACTTATTTTTGTAAATTAAAAGAAAAAAACTTACACAAAGCTTCCATCGCAGTAACTCTTTATTGATCTGGACCCTTTAGCCCTACGCTACATGGTAGCATTGAGGACCTATCACTGTTCCTAAAATTCTGTATTTTCTGTGCAGGTTTGGTTCGATCAAGAACCATTGGTATAAGTCTTGAAATTTAAATAAGGTTTCTAGAAAAGATGAAACATAAAGGTTCTTTCAAAGCCTAAAACAAAGCCATGGTTCTTGATACGAAATTAATCAAAATTTGAAACAAATACAGATTGAACTGCAAAATACACAACAAAGCTTGCAAAACATATAATGAAGCAAATACGAAAATTTTTTCCTATGTAAATTACCCTAATAATAAAAAATCAACAAGTTATCATAACCTTTTTTGTGGACATAGATTATGACATGCAAAATATTTTTAAGATTACTTTATAATGGGGCTAGTATTTTATTTTTCAAACAACATCAACTAGGAAAAAAACCTTTTAAAACAAAAGTTCACTATCTCATTCTAATTAAACACAAAATATAATAATCACCCTGTGTAAATCATTATATTTTCATATTTAATTGCAATTATTTATTTCATTAATTTATGTGACTAAAATAAAATTTTCTTCATCACTTAACATCATCATAATTAAAAATGATGTGGCAATTAGTTAATTAATCAAATGTTACTTTAGTATAATATCAAAAAATGACTAAAATTAAATGCCCATCATGTATAAGTAGTTATTCAAAAAATACTATTTATAAACAAAAAACATTAATCCATACATGATGTTCATATCATTCAAAATTCAATCTATCTCAAATAAATAATATGTTACTATAGGATTTCATTACAATCAACCCCTTGAATTGCAATATTACAGTTTTTGAGCTGATTCTGTAAATTCTGAATTATTGTAGAATTGCATAAATGGTCCTGAAGTCAGTTTGGACTAATATTGTAACTATTGAATTTCACAGAACTGTAGAAAAATTCAGGAACTCGGTTTTATTTGTCAATCTCTTTTGCAATTTACTTTTAGGACATTCATAGAAGGTAAAATTGTATTTGCATAAATTTATTGAAATATTAACAGTAAGCCCATAATCTAAACACAATTAATTTTCTGGTATAATTTTATTCTCTGATCATAGCAATCAGATTCAAAATCTTGTTGAAATAAAATTAAGAACACTGAAATATTTGGGATTCTGTGGAGAAAAATTTTCGGGGAATTTCTCTACACCATGAATTGTAAACAAGCAGACAGGCGAAAACAATCGCAAATAACAAGCATTTTACGTGAAAAATCTGAAAGAAAAAACTATGAGAGAGGGAGAGAATTCATTATAATATCAGAGGGACAATGAAATATGTAGAGTGATGTTATGATTACAATTTCTATTCGATGTGATAATTTAAAGCTGACCCCCTTCTTGATGAAGATGGAGGTGTATTTTATACCCATCTAAGCTGTCATTTTGGGTGCGGATATTTTGAATTTACATAACTATATGATTTGCATGTTATGATTTCCTTATAACCGCCTATATCGTGCAAATTTGATTATTGGGATCACCATACAGAGATATCTGTCACTGTTCATAATAGCCTGCATTGATATAGGAGGCGTTATAATGTTTAGAATGTGAAAATTATCTGGCGGCATAGTAGGGTATGCGAATCACGAGGATCGTGTTGTCCGGGTATAAGCAGCACATAAGTAGCAGACTTCGAAGAGTCTTCATGTCAGAGCCTTGGATGGGTTCGAGAAGGATCTTTGTACCGATTATTGGCATACCGGAGAGTCGCACAACTTCGGTTAAGTATTGAATCTGGGTGAGTAATGTCTAATTGGACAAAGGCTCAGGACAAGACCAGAGGCTTTTTTTGGGGCTCATGTTAGGCTTGTATATGAGCCAGGCCCGGTGGCAAAGAAGCGAAGCCTTCATTTAGTCGGACACGTGTCGTGATGTTGAAACACACCTAGAGGGGGAGTAAATAGGTGTACTAGCTAATCTAATGAGAAATGATGCAGAATTAAAAACTCAAATGCAATACACTATGTGTAACCAAAGAGTGTAGCTGAATTCTCCGTGAAGGGCTCTAAACTATCTCCTCAAGATTCCTCTAAATTAAGAGTTGAGGTGCTATATGAAACTCTCTTGGTTCAACATAAGTATGGGCACACAAACTATATCTAGCAAATGAATATGTGCAATATAAAGCAATACAAGATATAAGAGAGATAAGAGTTTAGAGATAGTGGATCAAACGCAAACACCAAGATATGTTTCGAGGTTCGAGCCACTGCTCTAAGTCTCCGTCTTCACACAGAAGGATTTCCACTACGTCTACACAGAACCTCCCACAAAGGGAACCTCCACCGAGGAATTTGTAATTACAAAATTGGAGTATACAACTCATTTTTCCAACACAATCACCTCAAGAGGCAAGGCACAAAGTCAAAACTCAATCACCTCTACACAAGAGGGATGGGCATAAAGCTAAACTACAATCACCTCTACACAAGAGGGATAAGGCACTAAGACAAAGTACAATCACCTCTACACAAGAGGGATAGGCCACAAATCTAATGCTAAGCCCCAGTACCTCTACACAAGAGGGATAAGGACAAAAAAAAAGGCAAAGAAGAGATTATAACACTTGGTGATCACAATGGAATACAAACAACACTTGGTGATCAAAATAGACCACAAATAATTTTTCTCACAAAACAAGATCCTATAGATTGGATTAGATATAATAGCTCAAGTATGAGAAAGTAAAGTGTTTGGAAAGAAAAATAGCAAAGAAAAACACTTGAAAAAAATACTAGATAGATATGAAAATAGAGATTAAAACCAATCTCCCAAAGACTCTATTTTCTTTGAATTTTTTCAACACTTTAAAACAAATAAAAATAAAACTTTAAGGCACAAAAACTCTTATAAAAACTTGCTGCTAAACACTTGAAAAGATGAGAAGAAAGGTTCTTAGAAATCTTGTTGAAAATAGCCCAAGAGATGCCCTATATATAGCCTCTCAAAAACTAGCCGTTGGCAGCCGGAAAAAGTCAAAATTGACCTTCCTGTCGACCGGGTGGTCGACCGTCCAACGGTCAAATTTCTGACCGTTGGCCCTCGGTCGACCAGCCTTCTAGGCTGGTCTTGTGCACATTGGTCGAACGGTCTGGTCGACCAATCTCTGATCTAGCCGACCGCTCGGTTGACTGCCAACAGGATCTGGCTGGGAATATAGGAATTGAAACCTAGTCTTTTTAACTCCAATAGAATCTCATAAAATTTTATAAATTTCACAAAAATAAGTTCTTGTTAGATATATGAGGAATAAATTTGTGTGACCAAAAATCAACACATATTACAAACTATTTCAACTATTTTTCTGATATAGAAATTAAGCTTAAACACAAAATCGGTATTTTCCGAAAACCAACTTTGAAATGAAAATCCATTTTTCCCAAACTTGTATAAATACAAAAACACAACATTTAAACTCTTTTGAAGTATAGAGTGTATGAATAAAATCCAATACACATGCAAAGATATATCTATGTTTTTGACAATAATTCCAAAATAAGTTTTGTTAAATACAAAACTCTAAAACACATGAACTGGATCATCAAAATAAGTTTTTCTAAATATATGAAGCATATATGTATATAGATGAAATCTAATATACATTAAACCATGTAAACTTGTTTTGATTATATCTATTCATGAAAACCATATATAAGTATATTCGAAATCTAAAAACCGGTTAAACCGAAAACCAAATATATTGAACTTGTGTGTCTATGTGAACTTAAGCATATCAACACTATCTATCTTTGCACAAGATCTAAATACAAACTAAAACAAAACAAAAACCGAAGTATTCTTGTAGAACTCCTTCTCCAAGCCGACTCGATCCAAACACAATCCAAAGAGCTTGACTCCATCCGAGTGCTAGATGTGATCTTGACGCGCGAGCTCTTGAATCTACCTGTGTTAGCTCCAAAACTCCTTTGTTGAAGCTAAGTACCTATTAATATCTTGATAGTAAATCTAAAACTATATAAATACAAGATCATTAGTACTATAACTACATGAGTTAATCATCAAAACTAGAGTAACGGGCCTTTGGGCCAACAATCTCCCCCTTTTTGATGATGACAAAACTCATGGAGTTATATATGCATGGATTAAAGATAAGCTTCATAGAAGCTCCCCTTAACTCATGCATAGCAATAAACAATAAGGATATTCAATAAAAACTCATAAACTAAACAAACATATATGCATAAGCAGAGATATAAACATGCATATATAAACTCTCAAAATTCTTCTCTCCTTTTTGTCAATTAATCAACAAAGAGGTGAGGACAATCAAACAATAAAGATGTATATACATTCATGAAGAGGAGAGACGATAAGTTAGCTCCCCTGCATACATGCATTACATGGAGAAGGGATGACTAGACCCTAACCCACATAAAACATAATATACAATATATAAGCAGAGATGTTAAGCTCCCCCTACACACGTGTATCATATAAAGAAGAGAGGTCAAGCTCTTCAATATGTAAACTACACTCAATATGAATCTATATATAGAAGAGATGTTAAGCTCCCCTTATATATAGGCAATATATATATATATATATATATATATATATATATATAATATATATATATATATATATATATATATATATATATTATATATATATATATATATATATATATCAACAAAATTTGAAACCGCTTTTTAAAATAAATTTTTGAAATTTCTTGAAGTTAACAAAGAGAATTATAATACCAATGAAATCAAATTGTAGTTGACAAAAAACAAAAGTTAGTACCACTTGAAAAAAATTTAAGATCCCAATAGTAAATTTTGATACCAATTAAAAGTGAAGCATGAAGTACATTTGATACCAAATAAATACTAATTGAAATCAATGCATAAGCTTGTAAATATACCAATTAACATTTGGAATAAAATCAAGCTTACATAATTTGTGCTTTAAGAATGTAAAGATATTGTAAAATAAGCACAATCAAATCATATATATGTATGTATGAAATAGAAATGCCAATTGAAATTGATACTAATTGAAATTTGAAGCATACATATATAAGAAACAAATATGAGTATACAAAAATAAAGTTCATGAAGATTATGTGTATAACTCATACCTACCGCCCTATTCATGCACAAGTTTAAAAGATATTCAATAAGGGTATACAAGGCATGCGCCCATCCAACCACCCTTAAAAGGTAGGGATTTTTAAAAACTATGATTTGAAAATATTTTAGCATAGTTTTGAAAAATTCTACCAATTGAAGACTAAAAACTAGTTTTAAAAATAATTTTGAAAACTAGTACGAAATCTTTCAAATAAGGAATGAAACGATAAGTATCCCATGAAAACATGAAAATCACATAATAATTGACACTTAAGATCTATAAAGCACATTTAAAGCTCATGAACACAAAGCCATGTGTAAACACCAAACATATAGTGTAAAAATCATGTAATAAGCATAATCATGGAGATAGGCAATGAAGCTCAATGAAATTCCTTTTATCAAAAACAATAATTCATCAAAACTAAATATGCTTCAAGGTAAATGTATGTTTTGTTGAAACTAAAAGTATACATACATATCCAAAATATAAACGAGTCCAAAAAAATTTTGCATGAAAAACAAGTGACTCTAGGATAGACGTGTATATCTATTAGTTTTAGACAAAATTGACATATATGTGAAGCAAAATATGTACAAAAATAAGAAAAATAAGTATAAATGAAAGAATAATCAAAACTAGGTTATACATGTATATGTAATGAGTACAAATGAGCAATGAAACACAAACACATAATACCAAGTGTAACTCACTACTTGTACAAGTATAAACATAAGTTTTAATGAGAACTTCATCTAAATAAGTAATAAAAAACATGAAGTGTAAAATCATAAAAATCATGATCATTAGGGCAAATGCACGTGCTTTAGAGAAACACAATAGCTAAACTAAAGTGAGAACACAAAATAATAGTCCATATAAACATGAGTGTATCTCAAATACTACATATGTATATCATAAGTTTAATTAAAATTACATTTAAACATAATGAACATGAAAAATCAAGACATGCTAAAAATCATCAATGAGAAAGCATGTAAACATAAATAGGAGTTAGAGATAGTTACCAAAACAAATAGGGCTAATCTCTAGGTCAACCATAGTGGTCCTCCCACCCAACATCCTTGAAGGTGATGCATCCAATGTAGTGTCTATCAAACTCAAATGCATCCACCATCATGGCACCAATACCCTTCGCGTCACGTGAGAGCCCACACTTACATTAAATACAATAGGGATAGATTTTGGTACCCATATCTTTTTGGCTCCATGAGGATTAGTACATTACCTAAACCAAACAAATTTATTTACAAAATTTGAAATATTTATTCTATTGTGATAAAACTTTGCAAGGTGACCCTTACGTCCACAATGTGTACAAGTGTACACATGAGCATACATTGAATCATATGTATGAGCATGATGAGCATGTGTATACCGTGTTTTGTATGCATGCATATGAGAATCTTGTTTCTTTTGAAGCATGGATTCCAATTTCTTGTGATCCATACCACATTGGCTCAAAGTGGAGCCCAAACAATCTATACTTTTCTTCAGTGTAATCACCTAGAGGGGGTGAATAGGTGACTAGCTAATCTAATGGTGAATTAATGAGGAATTAAAACTATTAATGCAAACTAAATACTATTATGCATAACACACCAAGTATAACACAAGAGTGTAGCCGAATTTCCCGTGAAGGGCTCTGGACTAACTCCTCAAGATTCCTCTAAATAAGAGTTGAGGTGCCGCTATGGCTCTCTTGGTTGAATACAAGTGTGAGCAAACAATCCCAAGCATATAACAATTAAGTACACAATATATCAAGCATATAAGAGATATGAGCAATAAACATAAGTAAGATATAAACACAAGTGAGAGATAAAGAGAGAGCAATCGCAAACACGGGAGATTTGTTTCGAGGTTCGAGCATCCTTACTCTACGTCTCCGCCTTCAACACTATGAAGAATTTTCACTAAAAATCGATCCCACCGGATCACTCGGTGCCGCAACACCTACAAGCGAGTTCACACTAGAACTCCTTTGGACTCTCTAGTCCCTCTCTTGTTCCCGCAACAAACACACTCAAGCACGCAAGCTTGCTGAGGTCGCACCTCTACACCGAGTTCTCACTAGAACCCGAAATAATGTGAACCCGCATGTCCGCCTCCTCAAATACAAAAATGAACTGTTGGTGTTCTAAACACTTGATCACCTAAAAATAATGTCACAACTCTCCTATAGGAATGACATAGCAATGGAAAGCTCAAGTATGTGTGAGAAAAACTTGGATTGATTTGGTGGTAAAAAAACTCAAGAAAATCACTTTTGAAATCTCTTAATAAACTCTCCTTTTGATTTGAAAATATTGGCTCTAAAACATGTGGATAAAACCACTGATATGGGTAGGAATACTAGCCCAAAAACTCTTTTAAAATCTTGTAGAAAACAGTCCAAGGGAGCTCCATATAAATAGGCTCCAAAATCTGGCCGTTGGAGGCCAAGTTAGCAGATCTGTCTGCTTACGGGCGACCACCCAGTCGACCGCCAACAATCGAATTTTCGACCGTTGGGCAGATCGGTCGACCGAGCTATTTCCAGATAGCAGAGGCTCTCTAGCGGTCGACCGTGCAGTCGACCGGCCCAAGCTGTGCACATCGGTCGACCGGAGCGGTCGACCGACTTCTGGATCGGTCGACTGCCTGGTCGACCGGCAGAAGGCTGGTCCAACAGTTTTTAGGGATTAAAAGTTTGTCTTTTTATTTTTAATAAAATCTCATAAATTCTCTAAAAATCTACAAAAATAAGTTCAGTAATATACTTTGATATACAAACATGTTTGAGTAAAAATCAAAACATGTTACAAACATTTTGAACTATTTTTGTAATATGGGAGTTTTGCCTTAACCAAAAATCTTTATTTTTTCAAATTGATTTTTTCAAAACTTCTCTAAATACAAAAATAAGATATTCTAAATACTTTTAAAGCTTAGTGTATATGGATATGATCCACTATACATATTTGATTAAATATCTATGTTTTGACATTAAGCTCTAAATAAGTTTTGTAAAACATATGTATAAAAAACCAAACCGATATTTTTTCAAAACGAAAACTCCATAATGAAAACACATAGAAATCTTGTGTGTGAGTGTATATGATACTTGAGCAATCCACCAACTACTCTATCCTTAACATTTTATCTAAAATAAAATCTTACTAAAAACAAACCTAGACACAAGTCTTCTCTTGAAGGTCTTCTTCTTCTTCTTCTTGACTTGGTCCAAAATATGATCCAATGAGCTAGACTCCTCTTGAGTACTTGATGTGATCTTGATGCACAAGCTCTAGAATCAACACGTGCTAGCTCCAAAACTTAACTTTAAATCCTTTGTTGAAGCTAAATACCTACTAAGATCTTGATCACATATCTGAGACTAATTTAAACACAAGATCATTAGTACAATAACTATATGAGTTAATCATCATCAAAACTAGAGTGATGGGCCTCTGGGCCAACACAAAGCACATATATCATTTTTAATAATTGAAGAAGTGGAGCATGCATTCTGTTTATCAATAGAAGATGAATCTATAGTAGCATGACAAACATGGGAACCAAAATTAAATCATTTTTAAAGAACTATTTTCCTGTGAAATTAAATCTAGCTCTTTTGAAATTGAAACAATTTTATTTTTCAAAGAATCATTCTCTTTTAAATAATTTCAAGTTTTGAAGATAAAACCTTATTTTTCTTCAAAATAATATCAAAATCATTTTTATTCTTCAAAATTTTATTTTCAAACAAGGTCAAGTTGGGTTTTCAAGGAGTTTCTTTTACTTGAAATCATGTTTAGCTTTGAAAATAAATCTTTATTTTCTTCTTTTAATTTAAGATTTTTGTTTTTCAAAAGTTTGTATTTTTCTAGCAAGTCTTCACAAAATAGAGAAAGCTCTTCATCTAATGCATGAGCATCCATACTATCATGATCATTATTAGAAGAGCTAGCACTATCATTTAGATGAGTATCCGAATGTACCTCAAGGAAGTTTCCCTTAGACAATATAGCAAGTTTCGTCAGACTCATCCACCAAGGGTTCCTTCTCCATATAGTTTGTCGTCTGTAACTCGAGAGAGGTCAATGTGTTCCACACTGCAAAATCGGAATCACAATGAGAAATAATAGAAAGATAATCTTTGCTATGTGTGCGCCTAAATGCCTCTAAGGTTTGTGCATTAACCTTAATGTACTTGTCATTACCAAAATAAGTTTTCTTGATAGTGGCTAGATAGACATGCAAACCTAGGGTTTTTAAATAATACTCATTCTAAACTTTCACATATCGAAGTTAGAAACATCAAACATGGGAGGGGCAAGGTGATCCATGAGTGTATAGACTATATGTGTGCAAATGCAATACTAGATTAGTAATCCAAGATCTCACTCTTAGGAGGTTAAACCTAATATCAGGAGTATAGGCTCTGATACCAATTGAAATGCAACTAGAGTGGGGTGAATAGGTGTACTAGCTAATCTAATGAGAAATGATGCCGAATTAAAAACTTAAATGCAATACACTATGTGTAACTAAAGAGTGAAGCCGAATTTCCCATGAAGGGCTCTGGACTATCTCCTCAAGATTCCTTTAAATTAAGAGTTGAGGTGCTATATGAAGCTCTTTTGGTTCAACACAAGTATGGGCACACACAAACTATATCTAGCAAATGAATATGTGCAATATAAAGCAATGCAAAATATAAGAGAGATAGAGTTTAGAGATAGTGATCAAACGCAAACACTAAGATATGTTCGAGGTTCGAGCCACTGCTCTACGTCCCCGCCTTCACACAGAAGGATTTCCACTACGTCCACACATGACCTCCCATAAAGGGAACCTCCACCTAGGAATTTGTAACTACAAAGTTGGAGTATACAACTCCTCTCTCCAACACAACCACCTCTACTCAAGACCAAGGCACAAAGCCAAAACTCAATCACCTCTACACAAGAGGGATGGGCACAAAGCCAAACAACAATCACCTTTACACAAGAGGGATAAGAAGACACTAAGTCAAAACACAATCACCTCTACACAAGAGGGATAAGCCACAAATTCAAAGCAGAACCCCAACCACCTTTACACAAGAGGGATAGGCACAAAGCCAAAGCAAAGAAGAGATTATAACACTTGGTGATCATAATAGACCACAAACAACACTTGGTGATCACAAAAGATCACAAACAATTTTTCTCATAAAAACAAAATCCTATAGATAGGATTAGATATGATAGCTTAAATGTAAGAAAGTAAAGTATTTGAAAAAGTAAAATAGTAAAGAAAAAACACTTGGAAAAAATACTAGATAGATATGAAAATAGAGATCAAAATCAAATTTTCAAAGACTCTCTTTTCTTTGAATTTTTCCAACACTTTAAAACAAATAAAAATAAAACTTTAAGGCACAAAAACTCTTTAAAAACTTGTTGTTAAAAACTTGAAAGATAAGAAGAAAGGCTATTAGAAATCTTATTGAAACCGCCCATGAGAAGCCTTATATATAGCCTCTCAAAAAACTAGCCGTTGGCAGCCAGAAAAGATTAAAATTGACCTTCCGGTCGACCGACCAGTCGACCATCCAACAGTCAAATTTTTTACCATTAGGCCTCCACTCGACCGCCCGGACAACCGAGCCAAGCCTGTCGGTCGACCTCCCGGCCGACCGACACTACCCGAGAGCTGGGTAGTTACAGTCGGTCGACCGCCCTTCTAGGTTGGTCTTGTGCACGTCCTCGTGCACATCAGTCGACCGGTCCGGTGGACCGCCCGGTCGACCGCCAGCAAGACCTGGCTTGGAATATAGGGATTGAAACCTAGTCTTTTTAACTCCAATAAACTCCCATAAAATCTTATAAATTCCACAAAAATAAGTCTTATTAGATATATGAAGAACAAATATGTGTGACCAAAAATCAACACATATTACAAATTAATTAAACTATTTTTGTGATATAAAAATTAAGCTTAAACACAAAATCAGTATTTTCTGAAAACCAAAATTTGAAATGGAAATCCGATTTTTCCCAAACTTGTATAAATACAAAAACACGATATTTAAACTCTTTGAGGCATAAAGTGTATGGATAGAATCCAATACACATACAAAGATATATCTATGTTTTTGACAATAATTCCAAAATAAGTTTTGTTAAACACAAAACTCTAAAACACATGAACATGATCATCAAAATAAGTTTTTTAAATATATGAAGTATATATGTATATAGATGAAATCTAATATACATGGAACCATGTAAACTTATTTTGATTATATCTATTCATGAAAATCATATATATGTATATTCGAAATCCAAAACCGTTTAAACCGAAAACCAAACATATTGAACATGTGTGTGTATGTGAACTTGAGCATATCAATACTATCTATCTTTACACAAGATCTAAATACAAACTGAAACAAAACACAAACCGAAGTCTTCTTATAGAACTCCTTCTCCAAGCCGACTCGACCCAAACATAATCCAAAGAGTTTGATTCCATCCGAATGCTAGATGCGATCTTGACGCGCGAGCTTTTGAATCTACCTGTGTTAGCTCCAAAACTCCTTTGTTGAAGCTAAGCACCTATTAAGATCTTGATAGTAAATCTGAAACTATATAAACACAAGACATTAGTACTATAACTACATGAGTTAATCATCATCAAAACTAGAGTGATGGGCCTTTGGGCCAACAGATGTTAATGAAGGTTATTTTCCGACCACTACAGATTCGTTGACTAGTTTATTCAAGACTTTATATTCATGAAATGATGGAAACTCATAAATTCTCGTATAGACAATAGAGAACCTTATCCCTCTGCTTATTTGTAATAATTTTGATGCCTTCCTTCCATCAAAGAAGACTAATAAATAGAGTAGATGGGTACTTACAACTCCAAACAATGTGTCCCCGCAATTTAAAGAAAAATAATTGTTAGCGGGTTTTTAAACTTCTAAAGGGCCACAAAAACTGAAAACCAGTTATGTTATTTTATAAAATAACATCCAACACAAAAAACTTAAAGTATTTTTCATATTTACATGTAAGCATCTTGCTTAGTGTTTTACAACAAAAGTCCATTTGAACGTCCTCTCTATTTAGTTTTCTTGTTGCCTGATTTCATTTATTTACATTTTAGTTTTGCTTGGAGATGACGAATTTATAGATTTGATGGGATCCCTTGGTGGGAAATTGAGTTGGGAGCAAATGTGAATATGCTATGTATGTCGTTTGGTCGATCTGGAAGCAGCAAAATTATGTTATTTTGGGCAAAGAAACATCTAACTTATTACTAGTTGTTAATATCATTCTTATTTAGATGAACAAGCTTTTGTTATATTCAAACAAAATCGAAACAACTTCAAGTCCTTTTTTTGGCTTTAACCCGTCTATATTTCTGCAAGCAAATTTATAAAAATGCAAAAGCAATTTTGAGAAGTTTGAATAAGAGTTTAATTTAGACATACCTAAATATTGGGAAGCTTTACGGAAAATTTTGCTACAGTCACCTACTTCGCTTCATAATTAGAAAAAAAAATCAGCTTCATAATTTTGTTCGCTATAGCGTCATCCACGTCAGCGTCTGATTTCTCCCAATCACCATTTTTTTATATTTTTATTTCCTCTTTTATCCTTCCCCATCCACCCCCGGCGTTGCTCTCCTCTCATCCTTGACCTCGAAGCGGAGTTATTCGCGGGGTCAGGGTGAAGCCCCTGATTTTTTTTTTTGGAATCGACCTTTTGTAGATCTCGTTTATTCGTACTCGTGATGAATTTTGTTTGTGTTTTGATTTGGACGGAAGTCTGCTGATAATGACGATGCTAATATGAGAATCACGACTTATGATCACAGTGCTCTGTGAGGACTGATTAGAAATAAGATATTTTGTGAGGACTGTGATCATATAAAGAGGAGTGAGATCATGATCGCAGTTCTCACAAAAGCTCAAAAATAGGACATTTTGTGAGGACTGCGACCATGATCGCAGTCCTAATAAAATGAATTGTGATCATGATAGCAATCCTATAAAAACTCAGAAACATGACATTTTTGTGAGGACTGCGATCATGATCTCAATCCTCATAAATAGTACATTTTGTAAGGATTATGATGATTGCAGTCTTCAAAAATATGGATGCGATTATTTTGTGAGGACTGTGATTATGATCACAGTCATCAGAAATAATACATTTTTGTGAGGACCACGACCATAGTCGCAATCCTCTATATAGCGATCATTTTACGAAGACTGCGATCATAATCGCAGTTCTAAAAGTATGACATTTTCAAAGCGGTTTATTTTTTGAAGCAATTACTTAGGACATTTTTGTTTTCCGCCGCTGATGAGCGCTTCAGCGCTTAACACGTGGGTGCACATCTTTATTTTAAAAAGAGAAGGTGCTGAAATGAAAAAATTATGAGAGTGAGTTTGTTTCCTAATTATGATTTGACTTAGGTGGCTAAAATGAAATCCCCAAACTTTAATTGTTTTGTACATTTTTTCTTTTTTTTCTTTAATGGTTTTTTTTTTTTTTTTGGATCATGAATTGCTTGTTTTCCTTGTATCGCCAAACCAAAGACGGATATAAGGTAGGAGCGCAGGGGCTATTGTCCTATTAAATTCTTGCAATTCTTATATTTTCTTTTATTTGTGGGATGTGCATTGGTGCCAGAACTAATTATCTCTCAAGCAAGGGCTCTAGTTAGGCTAGACTGGCAAAAGATTGAAGAAACAGTTAATGACCATCTGTGAGCTTTCAAGTCATTAGGTATCGCACACTGACATGAATGTCATTTAGGAATCGGTTAATCACCACTTCGATTCTGATGAACGACATGTTAGATATTTGTAACAATATTTCTAATTTTAAAATGTAATACATTGATTAAATAAATCTTTTAATCAAACTTGTTGCTTATCTTAAACATGCCACTAATGTAAAAAAATTAAAAAAAAATTAAATTTATTGGCGTGGGGTGACGTAGTCATGCAGAAGCACTGACCTAGAAGAAAGATGACTGGTCTCTCGCTCGAACATTGAAGACTTCATCTCCTAATAGTAAAAACTCCACCGATAAAGCACCAGCACTCAGCCCAGGACGAGGGCAGAGCTTCACTCAGATGAAGAAGTTACCCAGAAAAATAAAGATAATGAAAAAATTCATTAATGCTGAATCATTCTCACGAAAAGTAGGCTTCGAGTTTCTTTTAAGATGAAGAGAGAAAAATGTTATGTCTCTTGCTGTTAGAAGGATGGTCTATTTATAGTTTCAATTCCTCGATAGTTATAGCTGTAAGAGATTTTCACGATCACAGAATCATATGGTTGAGATATTTTCTTACCCGATGTGGGATCTAGTAAGACTTGGTTAAAGGAGCTTGGTAAAATAAATAAATAAATAAAATTTGAAACTAAAGCTTTTTATTTAATTTTTAAACTCAAAATTCCAACAGTCCCCCAAAAGCTTGAGTTTCAAGGAAGATAAAACATAACAACAATAATGCATAATTAAACAAATCATCAATTCAAAAAATAAAAATGAAATTTGGTAACATCATATTGTGGATTCGGGATAGGTGGACTACGCTTGAAACCTTCCTTAATAAATTTATCGCCATCTTAGAGACATAGTGGATTACGCCTGAAACTAACCTCTTTTATCAGATATTAATAGAATACACTGCAGTAAGTCTTCATCTATTGAGCGAGCGGGTTGAGCGTTTTGTCATGCTCACATAACCGACTCATGAGAGTTTTTAGGGTTAGCCCTGCCCCCCAATCACGGCCATCACGATTCCTCATGTAGGTAAGTCCTCAAAGGGTACTACAACTAGATGATATACTCTCCACCCTATATGTGTTAGACTTATTAAGAGTTAAACTTAGCTTTACCTAGCTGTATTATAAGAGCATCGTCACCATAAAAAAGGGATAACAGTTATAATGCTACATATAGGATATAGACATATCCGAGTCGATGCTCCACATGAATATCACCAGTCTAGCTTGTTTCTGCCACATTAAATCTCTTTTATGGAACCAGCTCCCAATCAAGTAGATTGGGTTTTCGTTATTGGTGAACTCTACTGTGGGCTTAACCCCATCTCTTTCGATGATTCTAGGGTCACATTCTTAGAAAACCCTTAGTCAAAATGACTTTATATTGTTCAGGGTCAAATAATGACTTAACAACCTTTATTTCTCAAGTGGTGAAAGTCAGAAGTTTAACTCTTCATGGTCACATTATTATGACTCTTGATAACCTTTATTAGACCTATAAAATTTTTGAGTAATTGTCAGAGCGTCTCTCCATTTGAATCATAAGGTAATTATAAAGTTTTTCTTATTGCCTTAGTTTCAAAATGAGTAAATTATATCATAATTGTTTATGATAAAACATGTATATATTATATTTGATTATTCCAACATTTAAGGCATAGATGTATATACATATCTTTAATTTGATAAAGAATAATCAAGAAATTTATGATTATCAAAATCATTTTATTGCACACTTAGAGTTAAAGTCTAAATATTAACATGTAATTCAGATATATTTAAAATATAGATTAAGCATAAATATATCAAAACTTTAAGATGTACATGTACTAGAGGAAATTATTTATAATCCATTCTAGTCACCCTATTAAAACATTAATGATGTCCCAGATTGAATTTTAGTATCTTATAAGATGGTTACAAATTGGTTTCTTGTCAGATATCAAGTCATTTTAATTTGCCTTACCATTTATATTCTTAATAGTATTCGAGTTTCCATCGTGGACAAATCACCATTGTCTTAATCTAGTGATTAGGATATATAATTTTATTTTCTCTTTGTACATACAACTTTGTTTTCATAATATATCCATATAATGTAAGCACTGTATATCTTATAGTTTTTAAAAATGTCACATTTAAAACCTTGAAAGAAATTTTAAATGATTTTGAAAATTATTCACAATTTAATTAACATCAAAAATTATAATACTCTTTCTAAAAAAGTAAAAATTTTAAAAGAAATATTTGAGGTACATGATTACGTAAAACATAACAATCATTTCAAGATATTTTACTATAGAATGATACACTTATAATTTCAATACACACACACAATTTCATGAATAGAAAATATAAAGTTTAATATTTTTCACAATTTAGATAAGAATATCCTCATAGTTAAATTTTAAACCACTTAAATAAGAGGTGTATAAATTTTTTAGTTATAAATATAAATAAGTATAATAAGTTACATCAATAGATGATATTTTAACTTGATATAGTTCCAAAAATAAATATCTCATTTAATAAAAGCTAGTAATGAAATGAGAATGATTAATATTTTTAGTTACACATGACTAGGATTAATATACTCATTTACATGAGTTCAAATTATAAGACTGGCTTATGCAAATATAATGTCATCAGTAGCACATTTTCTAATTGTAATTTCAACATAATCATATTATTTGAAATTTTCAATCCTACTTTGTTTCTCATACTAGATTTTCTCGAGTATAAATTAGGATTTCAATTCTAACTAATTTAGCATGTTCTGATCATGATTTACATCAAACTCAAATATGAAATATAACGAAAATTAGATCAACCATAATATTAATTAAGGCTGATCCTAGACAGATTCAGGTATGTCCAAATGTTGGTGTATATGCTAGGGCTATAAGCTAGACAACAACATTACCTTTAAGGTTATAGTTAACATAGACGGTTATAGTTAACATAAACTGATGAGATATTTAAGAATTATTAGGTTAGTCAAAACCCTAATTTTACCAGTCCAATTGGTCAGGTCGGCATAACTCAGGTACAAAGTTTTTCGCTCTTGGCGTTTCTTAATTACAAAACCACTTGAAGTATCCTTCCTTAGTTAAACACTAATTGTACGGAATGTCGAGAAAATGATTTACCCTTTAATTTTCTTATCCTATTGAACTAAAGATAGTTAGGAGCCTATGCCTATTCTAGCCACATGAAGAGTGTGCAAATAATATTCTTGCAATTTAGGTTTACCAAAATGATGAAAAGATTTCTATCATGTTTTCTATATCTACAATGTTTGAAAATGTTAGTATACATGTCTATATAGGTAACTTTTAAATTAGGGTTTGCACAATAAAATGGTGTAAAGTTCTTATTTAATTCAAGTTACTAAGTATTATAACAGATCAAATAAAGAATCACAATATCAATATGTTAGAATCTAAAATTTCACATGCAGTAATTATACAATTTGTTTTGCAAGAATTGAACAATTCTTAAATTTTTCTGAAATTTGTTACTGTAGTAATTTAAACAATAAGAATTAAGTTCTTTCTAATATAATATCTCTATATCATGAAACATGTATTGGATGCAATAAACAAGTATAACATGAATTATCACTTTTACATGAAACTACTTTTTAATTAACTTGCAGTTAAGTGACAGATGTTTAAATATTAAAGTAATTAGAAAAAATTTAATTACAATAAATTGATTATTGCAAGAATAGACTTTGTAAGAATTTTGTAATAATTTAATAAGATAAGATTTGTAATAATCTAATGGAATAAGATCTTATAATTAAAATAATTTAATAAGATATTGTGAAAATTTAAGAGGAGAAGATCTTGAAGGTTTCACCTAGAGGGGGTGAATAGGTGAAGGCTAATCTAATGGTCACTTAATGATGAATGATGCAAATAATGCGGAAGCTAAAAGCAATTATGACCAAATTAAAACTTTTACACTAAACACTATGTATAACACAAGAGTGTTGCCGAATTCCCCGTGAAGGGCTCTGGACAAACTCCTCTAGATTCCCCTTGAATGGGTTGAGGTGCCGCGTTGGCTCTCTTGGTTGAATACAAGTAGGACTGTAAATGGTACCCGAAAACTCGAAAACCCGATCCGATTTTTTACTAACGGATCGGGTTTGGATCTAAAAACTAGATCGGAAATGCTTATCGGGTCGGGTTTGGATATTACTATTTCAAACCCGAAACCCGATAACAAACCCGAAAAGTGAGTAAATGCTATAAATGGTACTTATCATCATACATTTCTCCATATTTAAATTAGTAAAATTATAAAAATGAGAACTTGTTCATATTATTATAAAAATAAAGTGTATAAACTTTCATTTTGCATCTAATAAAATTGAAATACAACTTTAAAAAATAACTCTCATTGAAACTTTAATACACCTATTTAAAATCCGAATCCGACCCGAACCCGATAAGAAAGAAGAGATTCCGACCCGAACCCGAGTTCGAATCCGAATTCCTTATCGGGTTCGGGTTCGGATATGGCATGGATCCGACCCGAACCCGACCCGTTTACACCCCTAAATACAAGTGTTAGCAAACAAACCCAAGCAAGTATATCAATTTAAGCACACAAGTATATCATGCATATAAAGATAGACAATAATTGAATGAAAGATATAAAAGAGACAAAGAGAGAGAGAGAGAGAGAGAGAGAGTGAGCAATCGCAAACACAAGGGTATGTTTCGAGGTTCGAGCACACTTGCTCTACATCCCCGCCTTCGACACACGAAGGATTTCCACTATGCAAGATCCCAATGGATCTCTCCTCGGTGCCGCAACACCTACAAGCCCTCGGACTCTCTAGTCCCGTACACATCGCAAGCCCACCGGCTCGCCGAGGCCGCACCTCAAACACGGAGTTCGCACCCGAACCCGAAACACCAAGTCCACACTAGGACCCGAAACAATTACGAGCACACTTGCCCGTCTCCTCAAAGAACAAAGAAAAGATCTTTGGTGATCACAACACTTTGATCACCTAAAGGCTCTCACTACAACACACCTATAGGATGAATAATCAATGGATAGCTCAAGTGTGGTGTGAGAAAAACAAGGATGAGAGTGGTGGAGGAAACTCAAAGAATCAATTAAAACACTCTTGATAAAAACTCTCCTTTTGATTGGAAATATTTGCCCTCAATTTTATGGAGAAAACCTCTGAAAAGAGTGGGAAAAACAGGCTCTAAAACAATCTCCAAATCTTGGTGAAAACAGTCCACAAACCCCCAAATATATAGGCTGTCAAAAACTAGCCGTTGGGGCTTTGTCAAAACTGCCGGTCGACCGGCGCGGTCGACCGCCAACGGTCGGATTTCTAACCGTTGGAGCCACGGTCGACCGCCCGGGTCGACCGACCCACTGGAGCTGAGAGTCTAACTCTCTGTCGGTCGACCGGCGCAGTCGGCCGAACTTTTCAGAGAGCTCTGCTCTCTGGAGCCGTCGACCGGCACGGTCGGCCGTCCTCCAGTACACACAGGCGTGCACGTTTGTGCACGTCGGTCGACCGGTCCGGTCGGCCGACTCCAGGACTAGTCGACTTATAAAGGCTACTAGTCGACTTATCCGAAGCCTGAAACAGTTTTCTGGGATTTAAAACTTGGTCTTTTTGGCTTAAATAAAATCCCATAAAATACATAAAAATCTACAAAATAGTTTTACCAATATACTTTGATATACAAACATGCTTGCACAAAATCAAGGCATGTTATAAAAGATCGGACTATTTTTGTAACTTGGAAATATTTGGCTCATGATAAAAACTGTATTTTTCAAAACATGTTTTTCCAAATCTTCATCAAATACAAAAACAAGATATACTTTTAAAGCATAGTGTGTATGGATATGATCCACTACACAATCAAGATGAAATATCTATGTTTTTGACATTAGGCTCTAAATAAGATTTTGGTTAAAAGATAAGTATATGAGAAACACCAAAAATCAAACTTGTATTTTTCCAAAACAAAAAATCTTTTCTAAACTAAAAAATCTTTTATGAAAACAATTCTAAATCAAGAGTGTGTGTGTGTGTATGTACTTGAGCAATCCACCAACTATTCTATCCTTTACATTTTACTCTAAAACAAAAACAAAATCTTATACCTAGACACAAGTCTTCATCTTCTTGAAGTCTTCACTTAAAGGCTTCTCATCTTCTTGACTTGGTCCAAACTCGATCCATAGAGCTAGACTCCTCTTGAGTACTTGATGTGATCTTGATGCACAAGCTCTTGAATCAACCGGTGCTAGCTCCAAAACTTGACTTTAAATCCTTTATTGAAGCTCCACACCTACTAAGATCTTGATAACAAATCTGTTACTAATTAAACACAAGATCATTAGTAAACATAACTTCATGAGTTGATCATCATCAAAACTAGGGTGATAGGCCTTTGGGCCAACAATCTCCCCCTTTTGATGATGACAAAACTCATGAGGTTATATATGCATGGATTAAAGTAAAGCTTCAAAGAAGCTTCCCCTTAACTCATGCATACCAAGTAAACAAATAAATATACAATGAGGCACATAAATATGTATGCAAATGTAGGAGTAAACATGCTAATCAAGCTTAAAACAAAATCTTTTTCTCCTATTTGCAATACAAAAACATATAAGCATAAATAACAAGGAAGACAAATACTTCTCCCCCTTAAGCAATGAAAAATGCATATAAACTCAAATACTTCTCCCCTTTTTGTCAATCATCAACAAAGGGTTCAAAGTAAAATCAAATCAAACAAATTTTTTTTCTCCCCCTTTTTGTCAAAAACAAAGAGATCAATAAGGGGTCAAATCAAACATATCAAAAAAATGTGTTTTTTAATTAATTTTTCTTAAACAAAAAAATTTTTTTTTAAAGGTATCAGAGCTCTTGTAAAACAAACAAATTTTAAGATACCAAATCAAAAATAATCATTATTGTAAAACATATTGATACCAATTGAAATTTAACAAATATGAAGTTGAAGCATATTGATACCATAGTAAATATAATGATCCAAAAATTTTATTTTTCATCATAAACATTGTGCTTTTAAAAAAATGTGAGCCAATTGTGAGTTAAGCACATGAAAATCATATATATGTACGAAATAAGTATACCAATTGAAATTGATACATACATATATAATAAAACAAAATATGTGTATATACAAAAATTATCAATTTAGATACCAATTGAAAGAATTCAATGATACCAATTAACATAACAATAAAATCAAGTGTATATCTCATAACCTACCACCCTTCATATGCTCAAGATAGAAGATTTTCAATGAAGCATACAAGGCATAATCGCCCATTCATCCTCCCATAGAAGGTAGGGGTTTTCAAAAATAGATTTGAAAAATAAGCTTTGTTTGAAAACTCTACCAAATGAAGAACAATTAACTAGTTAAAATAATTTTTTTTAAAAAAACTAGTTAAAGATCCTTCAAAACATGAAATCAAAGCATATGTATTTCATGAATCATACCAAATACAAGAATTGACACTCGATCTATGAAGCTCAAAAATATGTTCATGAATCAAAGTCATGACAAAATAAATAAAGGTGAGTGTACAAAAGTCAAGTAAATAGCATTTTCATGAAAATATACATGAGGCTCAAAATGATCAAGAATCCTATTTTATCAAACAAATCATGAAAAATCATTTTATAAAACAAAAACATGAGAAATTATTTTTCATTAAAAATTAATACACTTCTAGGCATATGTATGATTTATCCAATCCTAACAATACACATACATATCCCAAACATAAAAGAGCCTATTAAATAATTTGCATGAAGGCAAGAGACTCACGGGTATACATGTATATTTGTTAGATTTGAATTAAAAATACATATACATGAAGTAAAGTATAAAAATAAGGTAAAAACATGTATAAAAGAGAATCATCAAAATAGTCTATACATATGCATATAGTGGATACAAATGAGCATGAAGTTCAATCATATATGAATCAATTGTAATTCACTATTTGTACATGTATACATGCAAGTTTTGATAAAATCTACACTTAAACTAGTTCATACCACATGAAGCACAATAAATCATAAAACATGAACATGCTATGAATATGATATATGAACAAGCATGTAAATAAAAAATAGGAGTTTAGAGATTGATACCAACTCCAAAGCTCCAAAAATGGTGGTCTTTCCACCAAAGCTCCTTGATAGTGATGCATCCCAAAAGTATGTCCATCATGTCCAAGTGCATCTACTACCAAGGCACCGATCCTCTCACGTTTTGTGAGAGCCCTCACCTACATCAAAAGCAAATGGTGGGGGTTTTGGTACCCATATTTTCTTGGGTCCACGGGGGTTAGCATAGTGTTGAGGAACCCAAACATTTTTATTAGCAAAATTTAAAACATGCAACTTATCAAAACAAAATTTTGCTAAATGGCCTTTGCGGCCACAATGTGTACACTTGTACACCTTAGGATGCTTATATGAATATTTGTGATCGTGATGTGCAACATAAGCATATGCATGATGATGATGTGCATGAGAGGGTGGAGTTTGTTTCTTTGCAAACATGGACTCCAATCTAGAATGGTTGAATGCACACGAGTTCAAAGTTGAACTCAAACAATTAATCCTATTTTTCAAAACATTTACTTCATTTTGAACAATAGAAGTGGTGGCATGTAAAGCATGATCAAAAGTCTTTTTCTTTTAGAAACCTTTTCTTTTTCTTTCATTTCAAAAATTTTTCCTTTTAAAATATTATTTTCTTGAAAAACAATTTCTTTTTGTTTTTCCACCAAAGCAATTTTATCTTTCAAAATCATATTTTCTTCACATAAATCATTCAATTTAGACATCAAGGAAATATTCTCATTTTTCAAAGTTTCATTTTCTTTTTCTAAACATGCAATGTTACTTCTAAATGTATCATGTTCTACATGCATGCAATCAATGTTCTTTTCAAAATTTTATTTTCTTTCTTAATCATGTCATATTTCTCTAAAAGTTGTTGACAAAATGAAGCAAGTTCATCATATGACATGTCATTGTCATCTACCTCAGATTCGGTAGTTACCTCAAGGGGGTTATCCCCTTGGACCATGTAGCACACATTGGAGATGTCGCTTCCAACGTCCGAATCGCTCCCGGCATAATATTGTTCTTTTTCGCCAAGGGAGAGGAGGGTGTTCCACACTACAAAAGTCAAATCAAGATTAGCAACCCTAAATAGATAAACATCATCTAGGTTAGATCTTAAAGCACTTAGGGCTTTTGCATTAGCCTCAATATTCTTACCATCTAAAAAATATGCATTATTAGTAGTGGCAAGATAAACATGATAACCTAGGGCTTTGAGGTACAAGGACATCTTCACCTTCCATATATGGATGTTAGCAATGTCAAACAAGGGTGGTGACATGAAGTCCATGGTGTGTGTACAAATATTGTGATTAGCCTAAAAATGAGGATCTTTTACTCTAGGTTGTTAGACCAAATCAGAGTACCAAGCTCTGATACCAATTGAAAGGTTTCACCTAGAGGGGGGGTGAATAGGTGAAGGCTAATCTAATGGTCACTTAATGATGAATGATGCAAATAATGCGGAAGCTAAAAGCAATTATGACCAAATTAAAACTTTTATACTAAACACTATGTATAACACAAGAGTGTTGCCGAATTCCCGTGAAGGGCTCTGGACAAACTCCTCTAGATTCCCCTTGAATGGGTTGAGGTGCCGCGTTGGCTCTCTTGGTTGAATACAAGTGTTAGCAAACAAACCCAAGCAAGTATATCAATTTAAGCACACAAGTATATCATGCATATAAAGATAGACAATAATTGAATGCAAGATATAAAAGAGACAAAGAGAGAGAGTGAGCAATCGCAAACACAAGGGTATGTTTCGAGGTTCGAGCACACTTGCTCTACATCCCCGCCTTCGACACACGAAGGATTTCCACTATGCAAGATCCCAATGGATCTCTCCTCGGTGCCCAACACCTACAAGCCCTCAGACTCTCTAGTCCCGTACACATCGCAAGCCCACCGGCTCGCCGAGGCCGCACCTCAAACACGGAGTTCGCACCCGAACTCGAAACACCAAGTCCACACTAGGACCCGAAACAATTACGAGCACACTTGCCCGTCTCCTCAAAGAACAAAGAAAAGATCTTTGGTGATCACAACACTTTGATCACCTAAAGGCTCTCACTACAACACACCTATAGAATGAATAATCAATGGATAGCTCAAGTGTGGTGTGAGAAAATAAGGATGAGAGTGGTGGAGGAAAACTCAAAGAATCACTTAAAACACTTTTGATAAAAACTCTCCTTTTGATTGGAAATATTTGCCCTCAATTTTGTGGAGAAAACCTCTGGAAAGAGTGGGAAAAACAGGCTCTAAAACAATCTCCAAATCTTGGTGAAAACAGTCCACAAACCCCCAAATATATAGGCTGTCAAAAACTAGCCGTTGGGGCTTTGTCAGAACTGCCGGTCGACCGGCGCGGTCGACCGCCAACGGTCGGATTTCTGACCGTTGGAGCCACGGTCGACCGCCCGGGTCGACCGACCCACTGGAGCTAAGAGTCTAACTCTCTGTCGGTCGACCGGCGCGGTCGGCCGAACTTTCCAGAGAGCTCTGCTCTCTGGAGCGGTCGACCGGCACGGTCGGCCGTCCTCCAGTACACACAGGCGTGCACGTTTGTGCACGTCGGTCGACCGGTTCGGTCGGCCGACTCCAGGACTAGTCGACTTATAAAGGCTACTAGTCGACTTATTCGAAGCCTGAAACAGTTTTCTGGGATTTAAAACTTGATCTTTTTGGCTTAAATAAAATCCCATAAAATACATAAAAATCTACAAAAATAGTTTTACCAATATACTTTGATATACAAACATGCTTACACAAAATCAAGACATGTTATAAAAGATCGGACTATTTTTGTAACTTGGAAATATTTGGCTCATGATAAAAACTGTATTTTTCAAAACATGTTTTTCCAAATCTTCATCAAATACAAAAACAAGATATACTTTTAAAGCATAGTGTGTATGGATATGATCCACTACACAATCAAGATGAAATATCTATGTTTTTGACATTAGGCTCTAAATAAGATTTTGGTTAAAAGATAAGTATATGAGAAACACCAAAAATCAAACTTGTATTTTCCAAAAAAAAAATCTTTTCTAAACTAAAAAAAATCTTTTATGAAAAAAATTCTAAATCAAGAGTGTGTGTGTGTATGTACTTGAGCAATCCACCAACTATTCTATCCTTTACATTTTATTCTAAAACAAAAACAAAATCTTATACCTAAACACAAGTCTTCATCTTCTTGAAGTCTTCACTTGAAGGCTTCTCATCTTCTTGACTTGGTCCAAACTCGATCCATAGAGCTAGACTCCTCTTGAGTACTTGATGTGATCTTGATGCACAAGCTCTTGAATCAACCGGTGCTAGCTCCAAAACTTGACTTTAAATCCTTTATTGAAGCTCCACACCTACTAAGATCTTGATAACAAATCTGTCACTAATTAAACACAAGATCATTAGTAAACATAACTTCATGAGTTGATCATCATCAAAACTAGGGTGATAGGCCTTTGGGCCAACATATCTTATAAATAATTTTAATAAGATCTCGTAAAAATTTAAAAGAGAAGATCTTATAAGAGATATTAATAAAATCTTGTGAATAATTTTAATAAAATCTTGTAAAATTTAAATAATAATTTTCAAGATTGCAACAATTTTAGTAGGATAATAATTGTAAGAATCAGAGTAGAAGTCTTGTAAGAATTTTAATCGAGTAAAGTCTTGCAAGAATTTCAATAAGCTAATATCTTGTAAAGGATTTTTCTTTTGCAACAAAAATAATTAAATAAGATGTTAAAAGAAATAATTAAATAATTCTTTTTAATGGAAGGAAAAGGTTATGTAAAGATTTTCTACGATCTTGGGTTTTGTAGGATTAGAAAAAACGGGTTTACTTTGCAAGAACTTATAATGATAAATTTAGTAGAGGATGTAAATTTTTTCTTTTAAGATTTATAAAAATTACTGTTGACAAGAATATAAATAATTATCTTTAATTTACAAGAATAATTCTCTAATTGCATATACTTTAATGCATGAAACAAATAAGACATTAATTGCATTAAACAAGTATCACATTAAAGATTTAAGTAAATTGCATGAAATAATTTCCTAAATTTAATTGCAAGAAATTATCAAGGAATAAAAATCTTTCTTCTAGATCGTTGGATATTTATAACAATATTTCTAAATTTTAAAATGCAATATATTAATTAAATAAATCTTTTAATTAAACTTGTTTGCTTGTCCTAAACATGCCACTAATGTAAAAGAAATTAAAAGAAAAATAATTTGCTAACCTGGAGTGATGTAACCGTGCAGAAATACTGCCCTAAAAGAAAGATGGCCGGTCCTTCCCCCGACATTGAAGACCTCCTTTCCTAGCGGTAAAAATTTCCCAGGTAAGCCACCAATACTCGGCTCACGATGAGCAGAGTCTCTGCTCAGATGAAGAAGTTGCCCAGAAAAATGAAGATAATGAAAAAAATTCGAATAACACTGAAGCCATTCTCACGAAGAGTAGACTTCAGGAATCTTTTTAAGATAAAGAGAGAAAAATGAGGGAGAGTCAATTTATAGGTTTCAAACCCTCAGTAGTTATAACTGCAAGAGATTTTCACGATCACTGAATCAAATGGTTGAGAGATTTTCCACCCGATGTGAGACCTAATAAGACTTGATCAGAAGAGACTTGTTAAAATAAATAATAAATAAAAATTGAAAGTAAAGCTTTTTATTTATTTTTAAGCTCAAAATTCCAATACGACACTCGGAAGATATATAGCTACTCTTAGGTGACACTTGATTTTTTTTTGTTTTATTTATCTATTTTTGTTTTTTTGTTTTGCGTCCATACAAACTGGATAATTTGATTACGTATTTGGTTGAGAAATATTTAGATTAATAATGCATCAGTTCTCGAGTAATATTAATAACAAGCTTCTTTTTTTTGAGATTGCTATATGTATTTTATCCCTGCCTTCAATGAGCCGGAATTTACTTATTTATTTTTTGAAACCTTATTTGCATGTTAAAGTTGCATTTAAATTTTTATGTTAAATATACTCTACAGACACTAAATAGTTAGATAGTTAGATTTAGACAATTAGTACAATTTGAGTTTTCTCAAATCAGAACCGATCAAATTTTCGCAAAATATGAACCGAACCAAAATAAAATCTCTCGTAGACACTCTTATGCTCTGAGATACCAAGTCTTACTTGGAAAAAGACTTCATTAGCAATAGAAAACATACATTTCCTTTCAGAAATAAAAAACACATGGGGCTTTTGCTTAGTCTTGCTATCATGCTTGTCACGCTGCATCTGACGTGCCCGATTGCCAAATTCAAATGCATATCAATTCCATTACGAAAAGCAAAGTCACCTAATTATTAGTATTATTAGTTTTTTAAAATCGATCGAAGAGAAAAATTTTCTCCCGTAATTCATATAAAAATTTTGTCCAGCCGTCCGACTTCTTCCTCTCTTACCTTCTCCGTCCTTCTTCTTCCTCCGCCCTCTCCACTTTCTTTTTTCGCCTCTTGGTGATGACTTATCGATCGGTTTTGCCACCATCGATAGCGGTACACTAGTATGTGTAGGATTCGGTACATTACACGTAGGGAGTAAATAAGTTAGTTACACGTATCAATCTTCGTCATTGGATCTTTTTGCATCTGCCTTGATAAATTAGTTAGTAAAAAAAAGTTAAACCATGTGTGTGTGGGGACCACATCAAATTAGTAATTCTGGTTTACTAGACAACATGCAAATTAGTGTGTGGGGACCACTCCTTCAACCTTTTTAAATTTAATTTCTTAGCTTTAAAGGCAAAAGATATCTTAATTTGTGCTCCAAAAAAGGGAAAAGAAAATTAAAAAACTACAGTGCTGGCCATAGGAGGATCCTGAGCTTCTACTAATTTATCATTCCCGTTAATCCGAAGGGTTTGAGCCTCACAAAAGCAAGGGTTTGTTTTAAGCCAAATGCTGAAGCATTTCAGCTTAAATCAAAGCTGACGCACAAACCATGGCCAGTTTTTCTCACTTGATTCCAAGTAGCTCTACTCCCTCAGTTTTAATCAAATGCTAATTTTTGCCATGGCCAGTACGTTAGGGGTCTGTTTGGTTGTCATAATTGACCTTAATTCGTAAATCATAATTGATAAAGTCTTTTACGGTTATAAATGAGTTACATGCATGTAAGTTTTACAGTGTTTGGTTACAGGGGCGGCTCAACCTCTAGGCGAATGAGGTAGTCGCCTAGGGCCCCCAAATATAATGGGGCCTCCAAAATTATAGTATAAATTAGTATTTAACTAAAATAATAAATATAAAATATAGAAAATGTTTTTTGCTTGTTCAACTGGGTATGCCGGAGTGGTTATTAGACATGATTAGAAATTGTGTGGGCTTTACCTGTGCTAGTTCAAATCCTGTCATCCCATTTTTTTGATTTTTTTCCCTCTTCATTTTTATATTAACAGGAAAAGCATGAGTTTCTTTTACTTTCCCAAGCTAATATCCTCCACTCTCTATAACTATTTAATTATAATTAAAGAGGAGTCTCTTCCACTTCCTCAGCTGTCTTTTCCACTCTCCCAAACTATTTAATTATAATTAGAGATCCTCCACTCTCTATAACTATTTAATTATAATTAAAGAGGAGTCTCTTCCACTTCCTCAGCTGTCTTTTCCACTCTCCCAAACTATTTAATTATAATTAGAGAATTTTTCAAAATTAAAACTCTCTCTCTGTGCAACCTCGCTCTTCGCACCCCCCGTCGCCCAGACCTCAGACTGACGGCAGGACCTGCAACTGCTCTACAGAAAAAGATACGTTAGCAAAACTTGAATATAAAAACTTGATTAAAAATTTTGCATCTTAAAAAGCTAGAAGAATTTTTTTAATAAAATATTGATTAAATAAAATATTAGTTAATATTAATTAATTTTTTTAAGTATATTTTGAAAGGGCCCATTCAAAATTTTCGCCTAAGGTCTCCCTAGAAATGAGCCGCCCCTGTTTGGTTGATAATATAAAATTGTAAATGAGAAAGTGTATTGTGTTTTAAGTGTTTGATTGTCGTAATGTGTAAGTCGTAAGTGGAAAATTTGACCACAAAATTAACTATTTGGTGATTTAAAAAGTTTTAATATTACAAGTAAATACTAAAAATGCTAAAAATTAAAAAAATTAATATTAACATAAAATAATAATACAAATTTGGATGATCACAAAATTAACTATAAGTGAGTGGTAATTGGGTTGCAAGTGAGCAGTAGTTGAGTTGCATAAGTCTTTACGAATTACGATCCAAACAAACGCTGTCGTTATAATTGGGTTATAAGTCATTTACAAATTATAGACTTTTATAACTGTTACGATGAAATAAACTAACCCTTAAACTCTTTTTCAAGAAAGAAAACATTTTAACAGATGACAATAATATCACAAACCACATCACATAAATACAACCATAATCCTTAGTTCACTCCAATCTCTCACAGAGACAAAACTAAGGGAATTACATATGACCCCCACACCCTCATTCATCATACAGTACTTACAATAGGGCCTGTTTGGATTTAAGGAATTGGTGTGAAGTGAGGAAGTAGGAAGTAAGATTTATTTCCTTTAGGAAAAAGGGAATTGAGTAGTAAGTTTTCTGGTGTTTGGATGGTGTTGGGAAGTGTGGTTTGGAAAATGTTTTGTCTTTTCCGGTGTTTGGATGGTAATGGAAAGTGGAAGTGGAAAAGTTGACCACAAAGTTGACCGCAAAATAATATTAAAATAAAAATTAATTAAGAAAAATAAAAAATAGATTATAATAGAATGCAAGTGAGATTTACATGACCAAAAAATTAACTGTTTTATGCTACAACACTTACAACTTATTATAAATGAGATTTACATGACCACAAAATTAACTGTAGCACTCTGGAAGTGAGGAAATGGTTGTGTAAAAGAGAGATGAAAAAGGGAAAAAGGATTTTCTTATTTTCCTTTTCCGGTGTTTGGATAGATAGGGAAATGAGCAATTATACTTCCCCAGTTCCTTACTTCCGCCCACTTCCTCAATCAAACGTGAGACAAATCGCCTTGCTGTAGCCAGTCATCGTAGTACTTGGACCACAACGTCACCCATGCGTCCTTGTTTGAGCGCTCAGCAATGGCAACACTTGAGATGTCCTGAGAATTTTATGCCTCTTTTAGACTGCTGAAAGCCAATGACTCGAGCACAAATTTCCAAGGGGGGGAGAAAAAAAAAACCTAACTGTCAGAAACTTCATGAGAAAAACTCTGAAATGCAGCATGAAAGAAAGAAAGAAAAAGAAAGACTGTAGAACAAGAAGCAGACCAATCAAAAGCTTCAGAAATTCTCTCTGAGTTGCTTAGCCATAGTAATGATCAAAATTATCTGTAACACCCATGGAATCTAACAATTAAAGTATAAAGACTTAATAATTACACACTTCTAAGCATTACTCTCATGCCCATGGAAAGAGAAATTAACATCCATTTTGTTATGTTATATGTTCTTCATTAAAACATGAATAAAAAGGAAAGAAATTATGAATCAAATAACATGAAAGAGAAGATGCATGAAAGAAAGAGAGAGCATTACATAACAGCTAAAAGGAAAGCGTTAAATGTCATCTATTTTGTCATGTTATAAGTTCTTCCTGAAAAAAAAAAAACATTAAAAAAGGAAAGAAATCAGGAACCAAATAAATAGAAGATCTTACTACTTATCGTTAGAGAAAAATGTGAAGTTTATAGAAGGTGAAGAGTTTACATTCATATAGCTTTAGAGAGAAAGGAGTGATCCCCACATACTAATTTGTATGCTGCCATTTATGAGAAGTAACTAGAATTACTAGTTTGATGTGGTTCCCACATGGTTTAATTTTTTTTTTTAATAATTAATCTATCAAAGTAGATGTGAAGTAGATATGAGAAGATCAAATTATGGAGATTGATACTTGTAACTGACTTATTTGCTCCCTATTTTTAATATTTAATGTAACCAACTCCCTACCGAAGACAACTTCCCCCGTAACTCCTCCAGCGCGTCGATTTTAATTTTCCTCCGCCCACGGAAACACCTGCGGGTGCAAATTTGGGTGCAAACGTTCCGCTGCCTTTACCTTTTCACATTCTCCGCGGCGCAATGATAGCTGCCACGCCTCCTACCACTTTATTTCTCAGTCGTACACCCAGAGTTTCACCCTGTCACGGTAGGTGGGCCCTGCACCGTTGTTAATTACCCAATAAAGTGATTTGCACCCACGCTTGCGGGTCCGCTCACCTACCGTGAGCTTAAAGGCAGGATTCACCCCCGAGTCCACAGCTCAAGTCTCTCCCTCTCCCCTCCCACTCTCTCTCATCGTCAAAAAACTAACCAAGTCCAAAAAGAAAACTCTCTCCCTCTCACATGCGAGCTGCTCCATCGTCGGTGACGTTACCGCTTCTCCTGCTCTGCCGTCCTCCATGGAGACGACGAAGCCGCCGCCGCCTTACCAGAAGAAATGGCTGATCCCGCTGCTCTCCACTCTCCTTCTGGCCTCGCTCCTTGTCTCCCTCTCTCTCTTCTCCTCGTCGTTCTCGTTCTCTCACCACACGTTCTTTCTGCTTTCGTTCTCTCAGATCCCGGCGGGATCCGGAGAAGACCCGCTCTTCGTTGAGTCCAAGCTCGGAGTGCCGTCACTGCCCGGGGCGCCGTCGAACCCGGTGCCGCGACTCGCGTACTTGATCTCCGGCTCGGCCGGGGACGGGTCGTGCTTGAGGCGGACGTTGAGGGCGCTGTACCACCCGGCGAACTTCTACGTGGTTCATTTGGACCGGGAGGCGTCGGCGGTGGAAAGGCTGGAGCTCTCGCTCGCGATCAGGAAGGACCCCACTTATGCTAGATTTGGGAATGTAAGGGTTGTGAAGAAGGCGAACCTGGTGACCTACCGGGGGCCCACCATGGTGGCGAACACGCTGCACGCGGCGGCGATTCTGCTGAAGGAGGGCGGGGATTGGGATTGGTTCATTAATCTCAGCGCCTCGGATTACCCGCTCGTTACGCAGGACGGTGAGTGAATTTGTTAGAATTTTTTGAAAGTTTTGTTTTTTTTGCTTAATTTGGGAATTCTGTCATCTGGATGTTTAGTTTGTGTGGGGTTTAGTGGGTTTAAATTTGGAAAGATTGAATCTTGCTTACTTATGAGCGCGAAATTTGGGGTTTAATGATATATACTAAAATATTTGGGAGTAGTTGAGAAATTTGTATTTATATTTCTCTTAATGCGTGATTTTGGTGGGCTTTTGAAACTGGAGAAGGTTTTTTCTGGACAGGATAGAAAATTTTGAATTTGTTGTCTTTTATATGATTTCTCTTGGGTTCTTTCTTTCGCTGCTTCGGTTGCTTATGTTCATTAGTGATTACTAGTTTTGACAATTGAATTTGTTCACAGGTTTAATTCATACAGGATTGAGTAATTGGGAAGTAATCAAGTAACCTTGTACAGAACTTTCTTTATATATCTACAATCTGCTATAAGTGGGAACTTGAAAATTTTCTAGTATCCTGTGATGATTTTGAACTTAGAGTACCATTCTACGGATTATAGTATATGAATGGTGAATGATTTTGGATTACACTACACTTTTTTGTTTTGGAATGAAAATTGGGGAAGGGGTCATATAAATAGTATTTGGTCTAACTTGTCTTGTATGGAAACCAGCACCTACTCTGTTGGATACTTTAGACGATTTCTTGTATTCTTCTTGGTTGTTGCTTCTGCTGATGTTTTACATGGGTGATAGTAGATGTATATATTGCAATCAATTGATTTTATTGTTGTGACTGTTCGTAGCTTATCCATTTTGTTTTTGTCGGGCAGATATTCTCTACACGATGGCGACTTTACCTAGAGAATTGAACTTTATTGAGCATACAAGCGATATTGGATGGAAGGAGTATGCAGACAACCCTTGTGTTTTATAATAAGAGTTTGTTTTCATTCCTTCTGCTTCACTTATATCGGGAGATTTCTTCCAAATAAAATTGACTGTTTGATACCCAACATCAGGTTCCAGAGGGCGAGGCCTGTGATCATAGATCCTGGGCTATATAGCTTGCAGAAATCTGATGTGTTTTGGGTTACAGAGAAAAGAAGTGTACCTTCTGCGTTCAAGCTATTTACAGGTGAGGCATCGCTAATGGATGTTGGTCATGAATCTGCAATTTGAATTATGGTAGCTCTCCTTTTCTTAAAGGGTTTTTGGCTGAGGAAAATGTTATATCCATGTTTTTGATTCAATATACAAAGGTGGCTGATTTATTTTTTTCTACATAATTTGGAGGCTGCAGTAGAATGGCATACTTAGTTTAATCAGATGATATTTATGGTTGTTTGGTGTTTAGAATCTCGAGAGAATCTTGGTCCATCGGTTCTTGATGTTGAGGCAATGACAAGAAAAGCTGAAGGTATTCCGAATAAAAAACTAAAAGAAAACAATTGGAACATTAACATTGTCCACTTGATCCTAATTCTGTGGATGAGTGCACGGACACTTGTGAGCAACAGATTATTAGAACAATTTAGCTTCTAAGACCTCTTCTTTGTTTGCAGTCTCATCCTAGAAGCATGTGTCATTCCTGGGTAACGAGAGACAAGTAATTTGGTTATTATCTACAAAGAAAAGTAGTCAACGGCAATGAAAACCTACAAGGCTAATTTTTATTTAGCAACACTCCAAGAAAGAAAATGATAAATCGAGGATTGTCAATTTCAGTGTCATCATTATCACCTAAGGTTTTCCCATCAAGATGGACAGATATATAGCAAGGCTTCATGAAAGATTTGATAAAGTGTTATGATTGATTGCCAACGTGACATCAACCCTCCAACAATTAGTGTTAACTTCCTGACCAAGAATGTTATAGACAAGGAGTAATTGTAAAAAGCTAGTTGATGTCTTCCAAATTCTCATAGACGTTAGAAAATGTCTAGTAGAAAGGTAAAATATGATAAATTTGCTATAGGGATTGCATTTAACTCCGAGGGACATATAAAGACAAATCAAACACAACACATTTCCTTGAAATGGGAGGGGTAAAACACAAGATTGCCATTTCTCTAGACAAAATATGAAGGTCATCCAATAGAAGATTGAGAATTGATGAAGATTGCATTCTTTTTGATCGAGTTGTTAACCTGTTAGCAAGTCAGTATAGCCGGGTGTGCATGCTAAAGAACCCTAAAAAGCCAAAGCAGTAGCTTTCTAAGTCTCTTTTAGTTGTCCAGAGTCACACACACACAAGGCCTGATGTGTGTTATGAAGATTTGAATGCATGCTATCTATTGCAAGCTTAAAAAGCTGTGCCATTGTCAAGATATTGGAAAATGAAAGTATTTTGTAGACCATGAACTTTCAGTGGGTTTTGATATATAATAAAGTTACAGTATTGTCAGTTAAGGCATAACTTAAAGATGTCAGACAATGATGATTATTTCAATTAATACCTCCTTTTTTTGAAAGTTGTAGAAACTTAGATTGGAATTGCAATTAATAGTTTGATTACTATGGTGTTTTTTTGGTTTGGTGAAATAGGTAGTTTTGCAGTATGGGTAGAGAATAGGGAATTTTGTCAAGTTTGGGAATCATCTGTACATCTGGAGACAGAATTACTAGCCTTTTCATGAAACTATGAATCTTGTTTCTACTTGGTGTGGCCTTTCACTTGTAGAAAAATTAATTTGAAGCTCCTTTCTAAGATTCTCATTTCAGGTAGTAAATTTGTCTCTTGTTCTAGTGATTATTTGCTGCAAAATTGAATAACCACAAATATAGTATATCAAAATGGATAACATCTACATCATGTGTATTTCTCAAAGAAAGAATATTGCTAAGCATTCTAATAATCATCATTCATGCCTTTAAAGGCTTGTGTATAGTGCTAGTCTTGAGAAAGGGGCAAATAATCAGGATGTAAAGGAAATAATTAATGGAGTATTCTAGAATGTTGATTAAGGTGCTTGATTTTTCTGTATGTTAGGATGATTATGTTGTGCTTCTTAGGACTAGGTAACTGTTACGGGTAGTGTGGCTGTGGTTAAACTTTTAGAGGAGGTTTGAGTTGGTTGGGAAATTATACCTGGTTGGGATCCTCAATCATGGTTAACATATAATAGATGAATAATTGGTGGCAAATAATTAGCAATTAACAGAATGGTGGATTATCATAGGGAAAGAACAATATTGAATCTGATTTTCATTAATAAGAGTAAAGAAGAAAACATTTGAATTATGACAGGAAATTATCCTGAACTCAGCTACTGAAAATTGTATCAAAATCACTAGGGAGGTACTTTCAAATTCAATGCCAATCTCTATGAGCCTGATATACCTGTGTGCAAATCGAAAAAGTAGAAATACAAATTTTCATCTTATCCTTGTGGCAGCCTGGCAGGTGAAAGCTTTCACATGACTGGAAGTAAATACACCTAGTATTTCAACTATATTATCCAAAGAAGTGAAATCACAGTTACTCATCATTTTGGTAAATATAAAAATAGAAATGTGGGGAACTTGATTCTTCTTTCTATTTTATAATTTGGTCTTTAGCTTATGTTATCCGTAAAGATAAACGTAATTCCATGTAGCAAGTCTCATATGGTTTCAAATATCAGCCTATTCTGATATATATTGGCAATGTTGTATCCGATTTTGAGATATCCGACATAATATTGACCTTATGATATCAGCCATCATCTAATGTTGTGATATTGTGGATATTGACAGCCGATATTAACGATATTAATACTTAAAACCTTTTGGCCTATATCGGTACCAAGATTTTAAGTTATATATATTCCCGCCGCTTTTAGGCTCTTTTCTAGCCTAAGGAATTTGTGGAGGGTTGCTTTTTTTGGTTGTATGAGCTTAAAAGCATAACTTCCTTACTCGGCCAACTAGTCTCCCAATTTTATGGCAAACCTATGTGAAACATGTCCGTGATAGGAAATCAGTGATAAAACTGCTTCACCAATAAGTTATGATCTTCAAGTAGTAAAGTTTAAACTAATAATGTTAACAGATGAAATTAACAAAAAAACATGTGCAGGCTAAGCAATTTCAATCATGAACAAAGTAAAGATAATAGCTACGTTATACAAGCAATGCTTCTGCAATCAATATTAATAGTAATGAATCACAAGTTGCAAATGCATACAATCTCACAAATATGTGGACAACAGTGAGGCAGATAAAATCTTAAAGATTAATTATCAAGACACCTATAAATAATTAGGAAAACTCACCTACTGAGGATCATGTTTGACCTCAATGTCTTGATCCTGCGGTGGTAATGCAAGAAGCTGAAGGACTTGCAAACTAGGATGCGCGGATGAAACTGGTCATGCAAGTCATGTATCCTTAAACATAGCTCCATGTCCCCAGCATCAAGGGATGTGATCCGATTCACATACTCCTCAACAATCTCTTCTGGATTAAACTGGAAGTCCAAGAACGATGACTCAAGGCTCGAGAACCTTTGGTTGTCTTCAACAATACTGTGATCTACATTAGAATCTGTCATGACTTCATTAATCACTTAAATAAAATAGATCTAGGGTTTTGCGGAATAGGATCAATGGATCAAAGGAGTGAGACTTGTGGTGGAGGCACAAAATCGAGGAGAGGAGAAATGAGGAGGCGGTGGCTGCAGGAGGAGAATGGGGAGGAGGCAGCATGCGAAGGGAGGAGAATGGCGGGCGCGGGCGCGGTGGGCACAACAAGCGACTTGGGTGTTGAAGAAGGCGGGCAGAGGGAGGGTGAAGGGGATAGAGGGCAGCGGCTTGGATGGCGGAGGAGGTGGCTGTGGCGCGATTTGTAGGGAAGAGGAAATGGTGAGAGGTGGTAGATGGTGATAGGATAGTGCTAGTTAGGGGTTCACCATTCTAAATAGGATTTCTTCAGGTTTCACACACTTGAAGGAAATTTTGAGAGAGAAAAAGAATTACTCATAATTGTTTTGTCTAAATAATTATGCATTCATTTATTAAGTAGAAGAGGAGCCTTTAAATAGGCGTTACAAAGTAAAATAAAAGTTTCACAAACAACCATATGAGACTAAAAAACTACTAAATAAAAAGAGCAGTTAAATAAAATAAAAGATTATATCACGACTCAATCATAATCAACTAGTCGAACCACATGGATGCGATGCGTCTCTTATGTTGATATACACCTAGGGGCGCGACTGGATGCTCACATCATTCTTCCGGGTGGGAGAGAATTCGATCTCGTTGCATCCAGGTCAATCACAGCAAGTTATCTCGGTCAATCCATGTACCATCAGTTAGCGTTTTTTCTTTCCAACTGATTAAGTATCTTTGAGTCCTACCATCTTTGGTGGCGATACTCTCATCATCTATGATTTCATCAACCTTCTCTACTGTATTAGGTAAAATATCTGGGAGTAGAGAAGTGTGTGGCTCTCAAAAACATGTTTTGGGTTCGGGCTCAATAACCAGTGGGTTGTTTGGTTAAAGTCAAGACTATTATAATCCACTAGGTCTTCGATATTGAATGTAGAACTCATGCCAATTTTTTTTTGAAAGGTCTATAACATAAGCATTATTAGGGGTGTTAATGATCCGACCGGCTCGGCAACCCTCACGGGCATGAACCGGGGTGGCTCGGGCACGGCCTGGCCCAGGAAGGATCCGAGCCAGACCCGGCCCGGGTGCGGGAAAAGTCGGGCTTGCCTGGGTCCGCCAGAGGCGCCCCACGGCCCGCTGTCCGTGCTAGGGCCCTTGTCCCGGCTCGGCCCGGTCCAAAAACAAACTTAATGGCTATTATAGCCGTTGGGTGGGGGTATAATGGGTCGGGCCGGCCTGACAACCCGCACGGGCATTACCCGACCCAGGAAGGACCCAGGTCAGACCCTTCCCGGGTCCGGGGAGAGTCGGGCCGGCCCCGGGTCTGCCAGAGGCAGCCCACTGCCCGACGGGCCATGCCAGGGCACGTGGCCCGGGCCGGTTTGGCCCGACCCAAAAAACATACCCAACGGCTATTATAGCCGTTGGGTGGGGGTATTTGCAAATAAAATTTGCAAATACCCCTCTCAATCCCAACGACTATTATAGCCGTTGGGGGTATTTGCAAATACCCCATAACGAGTATATGCTTTGTTTTTATTTTTTGGTTTTCGCAAAAAAAATTAAAAAAAAGTACTTTTCTTCTTTTGTAAATACCTCAACTTCCCCACTTCATTTCATCACAAACAAAAACAACTTTTCATCTTTTCCAAGCTTTACAAGCTCTCTTTTCTCTCTACAAGCTCTTAATGCTCTCTCTACAAGCTCTCAAGGCTCAAGTCCTCAAGCTTTACAAGCTCTTTCTCGACAAGCTCTACAGCTCTTCATCTCTCTACAAACTCTCAAGTCCTCAAGGTCTACAAGCTCTCAATCCGGTATTTATATTCTTATAAAATTAGAAACTAAGCTTC